>JAAGNO010002195.1:38208-54422 GCA_033439905.1 Ceryle rudis
AAAAACCAAACCAAAATGAAAAATGATACCCTGATACCATACTGGAGATGAAGTAAAGATGCAAGACAGAGAGGATCTCTCAAACAGGCAGTGAAAAGAGGAGTATGGAGTGAAGCCTTCTCCAGGGGTCTACCCACCCTGATCGGCCCTCTCGCTTCCTGGTGGGAGTGGCAGATCCCGTGACACATGCTGCTGAAGTCTGTCCTTTTGCTGCTCCTTCCCCCAGTAGAGGTGACATCCCTCCCTTTGATGGCTGCAGGCTCTGAACCACAGTCAGGACGGCAAAAGCAGGTGGAGAACTTGGCTCTCACTCCCTCTGTGCACTGACTAGATTCACATTCCTTAGCCCCCTGCATTTATTCGACATCCCAGGAGCTGCCTCCCCCTGGTGCTGCTCAGAGCACCTAGCGACAGAGCGGGGGAACGAACGGCCTGGTCCAACAGGCCAGTGTGCAATCCCCACCCCTAACTCTGAGCACCACGGCACGCAGCCCCCAACCAATGCAACTCATTTTAACTGCATTGCTTTCCATCATATTTGCTCATGCATGGAAGGGGAAAATAAATTAGCAAAGCAAAAATATTTATGCCTCCTCCTCCTCTCCCCTGCCTTTATTTCATTTGATTCTAAATCAGTGTAGACATCCTCCTGGCATCAGGGCCCTGAAGCACTGACAGCCTTAGGGAGCTTTTAATATCTGAGAGTTCAACTCTCTGTTTTCCTCTCAATTGGCAAGACCCCTCAGTCGTACCACGGGACATCAGCGGGAGCAAAGCAGTTTTAGAATAGCAGTCTTTTTTTCTAATAACTGATTTAACTTCCCAATCAAAGCTGAATTTTAACAGTTGCCCACCCACTAATGAGGCACCCACATGCAGCGCTGGGATTGTAACCCTCTCACCCCCCTCCCACGCTCACTGGCAACCCAGCTCCTCATGTGACATGGTTGTGTTCACCAAGGGTTAGGTTTGTAGCTTGGTTTCCAAACAAGTAGGTGCTTTTCTGTCTCCCTCTGCGAACTCTGAGCTCATTAGCCCATTTCGGCTGCGTTTGGCAGGAAGGAAGAGCCCTCAAAGACTTTTTTTTTTTTTTTTTTTCAGCAATCAGCAGCAAAGCAACCAAAGAGGCCACTTAAGGCCCTGGCTGGGGGAAAGGCTGTACTGTGATTGCTCCCCCTGACCAGGCCTCTGCAAACCTTCATGGCAGGTGCACCTCAAGACACCAACTCATAGGAAACTGAGGTTCATTAGTTCCACATCTCCCTGAGCTCCTTGATGCTAACCCCAAACTCAGCCTGCAATATTTAGTAATATTCTCTCTTCCTGGCAAAGTACTTAACGTGCAACGTGGGAGGCAATGGACAGGGAACCAAGAGCACCACGCTGGCAACAGGTAACGTCACAGAATGACCCCAAATGCAGCCAGGCTCCTCCCACCTGCTGGCCTCTGGCCTCTTCCATCTTGCAGCAAATGTCAGACAGTGGGCCCAGGCAATGAAGTAGTGCCACTAAAGCAAAGGTGCCTGAGGTGTCCTCTCTTCCCAGTACCGCGCTCTTATCCCTGAACCATCCACATGTATAAGCATCTGGTTTCCTGCAAGGATGCACATAACAGGAAAATGATCTGGCACAAGGTTGGGTGAGGCCTTGAGTAACCCAGACCAGTTGAGAGGTGTCCCTGCCCATGGTGGGGAGGTTGGATTAGATGAGCTCTAAGGTCCCTTCCAGCCTAAGCCATTCTATGATCACAAGGATGCAGATGGAGAACACAAGAGGCAACAGGTACAGGTTACACCAGGAAAGGTTCCGTCTTGATACAAGAAATTTTCTTATGGTGAAACAATCAATCACTGGAACAACCTCCCAGAGATGTGGTAGTGTGTTCATCATGAAAGGTTCTGCAGATGTAATCGCACAAGGTGCAAGATAATCTTGTCTAGGCTCCCTTTCCCACAAAGGGATGGACCAGATGAACTCCCAAGGGGGCTTCCAGTCTGGGCTGTTCTGTAAGTCTATGATTCTAAAAAAAAAAGGTCTGTCTGTTGTGCCAATACCACCCCACCCCAAGCACTCATGATGGGACAGAAACATTCAAACTAAAGAGGCTGAGGAAGAAGCCAGGACTAAGGAAGGACTCTTTTTTTTTTTTTCTTTTCTTTTTGGATGCAGACAGCTCAAATGCACCACAAATTTCAGGTTTAAAGCGGATGTCTGGAGGTTGTGCCTGACCTCTGTTATGCTAATAATTGCTAGACAACAGTCTTCATGTGAATATAAGATCAGCTACCAAGAAAAACAAGCTTAAAATAAAGTTCTGCTTTGTCTGAAAGCATTTACAAGCACAAATTAAATTTAGCAAACAGGGCTGGGTAAAAGTAGAAATTAAAGTGGTCAAACCAACCACTTTAAAAAAAGGAGTATTTCCTTTCAAACTATTTTTCTCTCCTCTGAGAAGTATTTCCTTCTAATTCTGGTAAAATGCATTATTTTCCCTCTCCTTCCACTGACTGAAATGTTGTTTCACCTAATACTTTCTCCAGGTTTTGAAAGACATTGAAAGGCTGAAGTTTCTGCTTTACAAAAAGGCAAGCACAAAAACTTCTCCATTCATACCAATAAGAGATTTTTTTTCTTTTTCTTTTTTTTTTTTTTTTTGTCCTTTTTTTTTTTTTTTCTTTGAGGAGAAAATAATTCTGCAATTCCATGAGGTTTTGTTTCTTTCCCTGCAGCTCTTACCAACTTCACACAGCTAAACTGCATGTTAGGCTTGGAAGAGTTATGACTTTTGCTTTGTAAAGAGGGTTTAGTGTGACCTAAGAGAATCAGCTCGTTGACAACATCGAGACTGGAGAGGTAGAGATGCAGCATTACCTTAAACACACAAGTTATAATCGAGCTAACTGAACAAGATACAACGTTAACAGCTACGAGTGGAAACTAGAGGGGTCACACTTAGATAAATTGGGTTTGCCACATTTGTTTTGGCAGCGACCACACTGGTTGAAGCACCCACGAGGTGATGCTTTGGCAGCGACCACACTGGTTGAAGCACCCACAAGGTGATGCTTTGGCAGCGACCACACTGAGAAGCACCCACAACGTGATGCTTTGGCAGTGACCACACTGAGAAGCACCCACAACGTGATGCTTTGGCAGCGACCACACTGAGAAGCACCCACAAGGTGATGCTTTGGCAGTGACCACACTGAGAAGCACCCACAACGTGATGCTTTGGCAGTGACCACACCAGTTGAAGCACCCACAAGGTGATGCTTTGGCAGCGACCACACCGGTTGAAGCACCCACAAGGTGATTTACAGCAACACAGCCACAGTCATACTGCTGATGTCAGAGAAACATTTGACACAGTCACCTCCTAAGGAGGCAGCACAGGGTACAGCATCAGCTATTGTTTGTGAAGTCAGCATAGCATATATAAAGAAGCAAGATGATGTTGTAGGGATTTTTTTTTTTTCAGGAGCCCCTTTTCTCTGTGGAGATGATTTTTAAAAGCCTTGATTTGCTAATTATAAAGGTTAACCTACTTTTACATACATTAAATTGAATATGGATTAGATACTGTAAACTACCTTTTCTACACACCTTGACAGCGATGACTGCCGTGGCTTCTGCAAGGGGATAAAAACACCACCGAAAAACCCAAACACAACCATCCCCCCCAAAAAGAACACCAAAAAAAGTCACGTTTTCCATGGTTTTCCCGCAAGAGCTGCAGAGCCCCTGACAGCAGAAGTCTGGGCAAACCTCACCCGGCTGCTGTCCCTCCAGCCACGGAGGGCTCCTCACCTTCCCCTGCACAGAGTCCTCCGCAGGCATCAACGGCACCGGGGTGCAGAAGACGGGCGCCAGAGGCGGGAGCAAGTGCGGCAAGGACGGCTCGTAGGAAGGGGCTTGCTCTGCTTCCTGCCCTTGGCCCTGTCCCTACCCTGCTCCTGCCCCTGCTCCTGTCCCTATCCTGCTCCCCCTTCACCCTTCCTACCCCTGTTTCCTGCCCGTGTTCTCATCCCTACACTGCTCCCTGTCCATGCTTCCTGCCCTTGCCCCTGTCCCTACCCTGCTCCTGCCCTCGGCCCTGTCCCTACCCTGCTCCTGCCCCTTGCTCCCTGCTCCTGCCCCTACCCTCCTTCCACTTCCCGCTTCCTGCCCGTGTTTCCATCCCTACCCTGCTCCCTGTCCCTGCTCCTTACCCTGCTCCTTGCTCCTGTCCCTACCCCGAAAGGGGGAGGGGCCCCGGCCAGGAGCTGCCCCAGGGACCACCAGAAGCTTCCAGAAGCCCCACGAGGCAGCGAGCTGTGCTTGCCCCGCCCAAACCAGAATAAACACATTAGTGCGGGAACACCTCACGGGCCTTCCCCTGCCAGTGAGCTCCCCACACAGCCCCTCACCCTCTGTCCTGCCGCCTCCAGGACGCTTCCCGCGAGCAATTCCTCTGAAGCATCAAGATGTGAGCAGAGCGAAAACAACAACAGAAGGCTCCGAAGTTATTCAACCTTCGCGCAGTTCAGGAAGACAAAAGGGAAATACTGAACAGCCGCTGCTGCCCTGGGCTCCTTGCTGAAGGGCCCTGAACCCAAAGCAGCAGGTTCGCAGCCCTTTGGTTGAACCTTCCAGCCCTGCAACAGCTGCCGGGTGGGTGAAGCAGCACAAGGGGAGTAGTTGGGCCTCGTCTTGCGGCAGGGGGGGTGTAAAAAGTAAAATAAATAAATAAATAAATAAAAAGAGAGTCTTGCCCACCCAATAGTCTGTCCTTCAAATTAAAGACAGAAACACCTAGCCTGAAGCTGGCAAAAAACCACCTTATTTTGAGGTAAACAGAAAATTTAAAAGCTATTTTCACCTCAGAGCTTTCGAAATATGCCCTGCCTCCCAGGGCACTTCTTTTTCACAATGTAAGCCCCAGAACACTCTACAAATGTTTAGCAAAGCTTTTCAGATGACAAAAAAAATATACCAAAAAACCTGAGGAGAGGAGATGAGGAGAGCAAACCTGCCCAGCCAGCCAGCGTTCCTTCTGGCAGCAGGCTGGGGCGCTTCCTTCCCATCCCCTCGTCACTCCTGCTGTCCCCATCTTCTACATTTCAAATGCACATGGCAATCCTCTGAGGCCGGAGCTGAAGGCCAGGATGTAGCGAAAGCAAGTTGGTGTAAATCCAGCAGTGTCACGGAGCCGTAGTGATTTAAACTTGGCTTCCTTTACCTCCTCTGAAGCGCAGCACAACTTGCATGACCATAAAACAATAAATAATGATACTAAAAGTGCTCTGCATGCTTTTGAACTTGAATAATTGCTTTCTGACTCTCTCCATTCCCCTCAGAGTCTCAGCAGGACACAGCTACTCCCACTACTTGCTTTGCTAGACCAAAGAAAACCAAGCCCTTCAAGCGATACCGGCCCAGAGATGTTAGGACTGTATGTGCCCAGCAAAGCAGAGGCACCTCGGCAGCAGATGCCAACATCCCTGCGCTGCCTTGAGGGACAGGGCAAGGAGACAATAGCAACAAGGCAGGCTTGGGCACTGTAGCCTGGTATGAATTTGTGAGGGAAACTAGGAAGGCTCTAAATCTCTACCTCCTGCTCTAAAGCTCCACCTCTTCCTCCACCTAAATCTCCACCGCAGCGTTGCAAGCTCACACGCTCCCAGAGCAGAACCAGTTCGTTGTCTCAGACACCAGTAAGTGCCTTGCTGTCTAGTCACATAGGGGCAGCCACCTTATTCACCCAAAAATATATAAAGCTTTTGTATCCTGGCTGGTAAGTGTCCTTGCTGGTGGGTCTGCACTGGCTACCTTACCCATGTCAACGCTGGACACTACATGTCTGCGCGTCCTGCTGTGATCACACCTATTCTGTTACAAAGAGACAAACCAAAATTGCCTAAAGGATCCAGTCATAGAAATTGTTGGGCACCGTTACACACCAAGTGCTTCACTACATGCTGTCATTGATTTATAGATGGTGAGAGAGGAGTCTGCTGGTTCACTGATCTTCACGTGTTTGCTCAAGACCATCCAGGATGAAGGAGGACAGAAGGTGGTATCTGCAGCTCTAGAGGTCCAGGTTCAGCCTAGGCCTATTCCCCTTTTCCTTCTGACCTAGCCTGTGCTTCCCGACCTGATCTCCCCCATAAAACTGTACATGAAAGTAATGAAGGAAAGAAGTCAGTAAAGAGTCCTGGGAAGCAGAAGAGAAAGCAAGTTGAAGGTCTAGAGATTCACACAGATAAACAGTGCATAGTAAAAAGGAGATTGGTAAGAAAATGGTGCACAGAGGGGAAAAAATGGGAAAGTCATGTACAGATTTATGCTGAAATGGAGCAGGGAGATACAAGGTGGGCTGTCTAAAGCTCTGCACACCAGTCTGGCTCTTCTGTTTATCTCAGTGATAATGCTCTTACTGATACCAACACGTAGGCCAGTGGTAAATAGCTTGGGAGCTCCCAACAGGGAATGTGCAACAGAGATTAAACTGAGTGTGCAGAACGGGAGGAAGGGGGGCTGGAGAAGAAGAGACGAGGAAGAAGAGGATCCTGCTGCATTAGCAGGACTGTGCCCCTGTGTGATTACACCTGCTCTGTCATGTGCTGTTAACTTTCTTCTCTGTCTTCCAGAATGGGAAAGCCCATAGCCATGCAACCACAACAACAGCACACAACTACAATAACCTGCACGGTAAAATATGCACCTTAAGAGACCAATGAAGGCAAAGAATCCCCTACAGGGTTTACTGCATGAATCCCTTCAGTCACTGGATCACCAGTCTGAAGTCAACCACCACTAAATGTTTGGAAAAACTTCAGAGGTTGATTCACACTTGTTGGGACTATCTAACCATTTCTGGTGTCTAAAAACCCCGCAGTCATACTAAGCTGTTGGTTCTCTCTAAACTTGGAAAACTATTGACTTTTTTATTCTTGTCATGGTAGCTTCAGACCGGTACAAGCCTTCACAACTGAAATTATTGCATTTATCCATCATCTGTCATCAGAAAAAAAAAAAAGTGACAAAAAATCACTAATTCCACTCAGCTTGGCTTTGAATAGTGTTGGAAAAACAAAAGGCACCTTTCCCAAGGTGGGAAACACCACAATAACTGAGACAATGCAGTTTTCCCTCAGGCTACAGAATAACATCTGTGAAGTCTCAACACAGCCTGGCAGCCCTGGCTTCAAGGGCCCAGAATGACTTCCTGATTGTTCAAGTCCACCAGAAACTGAAAGCACAGCTCTGCATTAGGGAGAGGTATACGGAGCCAGTCAAACACACCTCCGAGAGGATTTAAGGGGGCCCAAGAGAGCTGTCTGATATCCAAACAGCACTTCCTCCCAGCTCAAGATCGATGCATCCCTTTGAGTAAGAAACCAAGCAAAGGAGACAGGAGACCTGCATGGATGAACAAGGAGCTGCTGCAGAAACTCAAAGGGAAAAATGAAGTTTACGGAATGTGGAAAAAGATACTGGTCACTTGGGAGGAATGTAGGAACCCTGCCCAGTATGCAGGGATGCAATCAGGAAGGCCCTCTTGCAATTAAGCCTGGCAAATAATGTGAAAAAGGCGAAGAAGGGCTTCTTCAAGTACGTCAATAGCAAAAGGAAGACTGGGGAAAATATGGGCCTGCTGCTGAATAAGGTGGGTGCACTGGTGACAGGGCACAGAGAAGGTGTAGCTACTGAATGCCTTCTTTGCTTCAGCCTTTACAGCTAAGATTGGTCCCCAGGAATCCCAGTCTCTGGAGGTAAGAGAGAAAGTCTGGAGGAAGAACTCTCCACTGGTCGATGAGGATCAGGTTAGATATCATTTAGGCAAGCTGGACATCCACAAATCCATGGTCTCTGATGAGCTGCACCCGCGAGTCCTGAGGGAGATGCTGAAGTTGTTGTTGTTGTTGTTGTTGAGTGGGTTTTTCCATCAGTTTTGAAAGCTCATGGAGAAAAGGAGAGGTGCCTGATGACTGGAGGAAAGCCAATGTCACTGTAGTCTTCAAAAAGGGCAAGAAGGAGAACCCAGGAATTTGCAAGCCAGTCAGCATCATCTCTACTCCTGGAAAAGTGATGGGGCAGATCATTCTGGAGGTCATGTCTAAGCGTGCAGAGGAAAAGGAGGTTATCAGGAGTAGTCAGCATGGATTCACCAAGGGAAAATCATGCTTGACCAATCTGATAGACTTCTATCAAGGTGTGAGTAGCTGGGTAGATGATGGGAGGAGTGGCTGACACACCAGAGCTTTGCTGCCACCCAGCGTGACCTGACCAGGCTTGAGTACTGGAAGGAGGAAAATGTAATGAAGTTCAGCAGGGACAAGTGTAGGGTCCTGCACCTGGGGAGGAATAACCCCCTGCACCGGTACAGGGGAGGGGCAGACCTGCTGGAAAGCAGCTCCATGGAGAGGGACCTTGGTGTCCTGGTGGACAATAAGTTCTCCATGGGACAGCAATGGGTCCTTGGGGCCAAGAAGGCCAATGGTCTCCTGGGGGGCATAAAGAAGAGTGTGGGCAGCAGGGTGAGGGAGATTCTTCTCCCCCTCTACTCTGCCCTAGTGAGACCACATCTGGAGTGTTGTGTCCAGTTCTGGGCTCCCCAGTTCAAAAGAGACAGGAAGTCAGGAGACAGGAATAAGAGGAACATTGGTTCCTGTGCAACCTGCTGTAGATGAACCTGCTTTAGCAATGGGGTTGGACTCAATGTCATCTCCACAGGTCCCTTCCAACCCCTACCATTCTGTGATTCCGTGATGCTATGATTTCTTCTAAGACTCTTTGTGGGAACAGCTTTGCTACTCCATCTGTAACGAGTTACTGTTACTAACCTTTATATTGCTTTAGCATCTAGAAGCTCTGAGCAAGATCAGGGGCCCAGTACATCTTTGAACAGCACTCTGAGACAGAATCCCTGCTGCAAATGTCTCTGGCTGAAAGCTTGGCCCATTGCAGTGCTTCCAGGATACAAACGTGACCCAAGCAGAGAGCAGAAAGCCACGCAGCATTGTAAGCCTCTAAGGGAGCTTGGCATAGAGTGCAGGACTCCAGATTTGCACCCTGCTGCATCACGTGGCAGACCACCTTCCTCCACGAGTCGTCGCCTGTACATCAGTAGAGTGACCTCTGTGATAGCAGCTTTGCTAGAAGGGCAGCAGTGGGCAATCCAGGTAATTCTCACGTGCACGAAGACACACAGTCAGGCAGCAAATACCACCTGCCCCCCCCAGCCTTTCACAGCACAAATGCTTCCCAGCAGGGCAGCTCCGGTGTCACCACACATCTTGTCACGGAGCCACCACAGGGCTTTCTATTATAGTATCTCTGTACAGTAAGAGTTACCATGGCTTCCAGGATCCTATATTGTTGCTTTTAAATATCACCACGTCAAGAAAGTCTACAAGGAGTTGCTGTGTTTCTCAAGGGATTGGAAGTCCATGCTTTTTGGCTCTGACTGTGTCTTTTTTCCTGCCACTGGTACACCGTGAAACACAAACCAGAAATGGCACCGTGAACAAAACTGCGCTTTTGATTTTTCAAATCACTGTGATTATTTCTTTTGCCTTGTCATCCTTCCAAATAAACAAAGTGACATCCTTTTCTGTAGAGTACAGCTAGCACATAGTGATCATTTTTGACTGCACAGAGGGCAGATTGGTGTTACTATGACAATACAGTGAAAAAAATGAAAGGATGACTTCCAAGTCTGTGTAGGGCTTCCTCATTCATCCCCACATCACTTCACATTTGAGGCACAGGCTTACTCAAAAAGATCACTTCTCTTAAAGGAAGAGAGAGGCTGAAGGGATGTGTGGGGCATTACTTGCAAGACCAGGAGATTTGAGCATAGGAGCTCAAGGAGGGGTTTTCAAAACAGCTCAGCTTTGGCGTAGCTCTGCTTTTAAGGAAGCACTGATAAGACTCCCATTGTCTACAAAATGGGAAGGGCTACTACTTCACTTGGTGAAAGGGGATCAGCTGCATGGGATTTAAAAATGCCCAGCAGTTTTGAAGTCCTCTGGTACCAGGAGAACATATTTTACCACTTCTTACACAGCCAACAGGTTGGAGAATGAGGATTTGGAAGGGCTGCCTTGTTTTAATCATGAAAGCTCAGAGAGTCACTGAAACCCCTGTTTTAAGAAGACAGGACACTAAGCTGACCTTCAAGCATGGAGACATCATAAAATCCTGAGAGCCAGTGCCCCTAATAGGGATCAGTGGCAATTCATAACAGCTTGTCCTCTTTTTTTCTCAGCCTTCCCTAGGCTAATACCCATTGAAGTGCTACAGAAAAATAACACCTCTGCATGGGAACAGGTTGTAACATTCTGTTTTGTCCTTTACCATCTCCTTGGGAAGAAACAGACTAAATGAAGAGCTCAGAAACAAATGTCCCTATCCTTTGTGTTCTTCCAGCCCAGCAACTTCTTGGGCTGAACCAACTCTACCCATTGATGAGTCTCCTGAAAAAATATGAAGCAAAACTGAGAAAGAACAGCAGAGGACTGTGAGCAGCAAGTGATTTTATATTGTAGCCAACTGCAGGGATGGTGAAAGTCTTCTAAAGGCAGTGTGATAAAGAAAAGATCAAACAGAAACTGGTAGGAACAGACTTCTACTATTCCCAGCTCTGCATCCTACTACACAAAGATGGGAAACCTTGATCAGTATAAAAAGATGTAATAACTGGAGGAGCTTCTGCTTCTGGAAAAGCTTCAAGTCACTGACTTAGGGAAAAAAAAAAAATTAAGAAGCCTGTTTGTTTTGAGATACTAATTAATCTAGCTGTTTCTGTTGAAGATCAAAGACAAAATTCTGGTCCAGAAAGGCTGGACCAGAAAGGCCACCAGAACGGAGGAACTATAAGACAGAGGAAATTCTTTTAAGCCACAAACTCGGGGAGTGTGGTGGAGAGAGTCCAAACTGTAACACCAGTTTGCACCTGGTGACGGTGCCACAGGCCCAACGGTACCTTCTGCATTTGCTTTCTGGATGGCAAGCACACATGAAGGAGAAACACGGGTAGATGACAAGGGATCGCAAAGGCCCTCCAAGGCTCCACCAGAAGCTCATGTTTCCCTTCTGAACTCAAAAGTGCTGGAGAGACTGCATCTGCTGGTATGGCACCAGTGTTGGAGATCGGTTCACAGTTACAGTTAGGCACGTTGTGGCAGGTGCACATGACTCTCTGGAGCTTCACTTATGCCTTCCTTCTTCACAGCGGATGAACACAGGCACACAGTAACCCCACACCTGCAAGCAGATGTAACGGAGCTTCCTTACAGGCACCCAGGTCCACCCATACCAATAAAACTGAACAGAACTGAATGGCCTGAACAGACAGCTCTGGACAACATGCTCTGCAGCCTCAAAAACACAGAGGCCATCACAGAGGGTGGTCAATAAGCTTGGGTCAAATGATGTCCACGTGCTGTTGTTGCCACCGAAGTTAATTCTGGGTACATCAGATTCTTGAAACAAGGGTTTGCTTTCTTCTCTCCGCTGTTTTCCCTGTGCCATTTCCAACTGCCTGATCAGCCCTTCCAGTTTTTTTATTTGTTTGCTTAAAATGAAACGAGCCTAAGGCTGTGCTTGGTTTCTGCATATTTTATTTGATCACGCTGTACTTCAAGTATTACATCCCTTCAACGACATCAGGCCTCGGCAGCTCTGCTGGAGCTCTAGCACACAGAGAGGACAGATTCACCGCCTCATGTATTTTCAAAGGAATTTTTTCTCTCCTTTCCCTGTGAATTATACAGGAAGCTTAAGAAGAACCTTCATATATTCTACAGAGACCTTTAATTATAAGTTTCTGGGATGTATCCAGCTACTATATTTTGTCATCCGAAGACAAAGTAAGAGAATGTGGTGCCCCTTTGCCCTCCCACTGATACAATCTCACTTTGAGTACTTAACATTATATGCCTGCCCTTAGAGGAATGTTCCATCCTTCACCGGGAGGTGTGTGCATTCCCAGTCTCATCTACAAGCCTCTCATCCTCACCTCAAACACAGCCCTGTTTATCATTGAGTTAGTTAGGCATCCTACACATGTGATATGGGATCTTTTTATCTTGTCCCCAGTGGAAAGGAAGTTTACAGTACCTCATGTTGCACGGAGTTAGAGACCAAATTTGGCTTTAATCCATTTCCCTATGAAATCAAGACCATTCCAGAACGAGGTGACTGTGAACTTTGCTAAGGCTAAATCCCGGTGCTGCCTTGCTGGGCGCATCACAGAATGGCAGGGGTTGGAAGGGACCTCTGGAGATCATCGAGTCCAACCCCTGATTTAGTGGAGCGATACAAAATATACTGAAAATATATTACAAGTTTAAGTTACACTTTTCAAAATATAGCAATTGGAATACACAGTCCAATCACAATGCCAACGCGATTCCCACTACCGATCTCTGTAATGTGCTGACCATCCTGACGCCAGGCATCTCCAGTTGCTAGGAAGGAATGTGTGGGCTGAAGTCAGCTCAAACCTGTTGTTCTCTTCAAAATTATTTTGCTAGTCGAGTAGGATTTTTTTAGTGTATGTTGGGCTAAGCCACAGATTCACTCCCTGCATGCTGTGGTCTAACTCGGGAAGAGTTACACTCTTTTAATGAGCTCAGGAAGAACCATTTACACCACCAGTTGAGTCACTCAACTGTTGATAACCGTTTACCTTAAAAAAAAAAAAAAAAAGAAAGGCCCCCCTCTGGTCCCCTTTGTGTTGAGATGAAGTCAGCTTTCCTTGCAACAGCTGCGGTGACACACCCTGCATTGTTCCTGAGCTTCATGGGCACAGTGCCCTCGCCCAGCTCACTGAGCCTTCTTCATTGGAGGGCTTTACTGGTTAGTCACAATCGCATATTGCCATCTCATTGTTAAGGCTTTGCCCTAGAAGAAAATGAATATTTGTCTCTGTTGTGATCGTCAGGGCTTTCCCAGTATGATGTGCTGGACAAGGTGGGATTCTGATATGGAGAGAGATCAGGAACACTTTCTGCCACTTCAGGCAGTATGGGTAGTTCAGGTAGCACTTACAGACTGAATTGTCACAATAATGGATCACAAAAAACATGTTCTGGATGAAATTAATCTCAAGATATAGGTGCATTTATCCTCCTTTTTCAGCCCAACAGCCCTTACCTCTCTCTCTGTAGAGCAGACAGAGCTAAAGCCTGCGGCACTTACCTTCACTTAATCACTAGATCATGCGGCTCGTGAAGAGGAATGAGTCAACAAATCACAGACATGACCAGAGCCAAGAAATAGAAATAGTTTTAAATGTCAAAGCTCCTGGTAGCTGGGGTGAAGAAAGCTGAAATTCTGGGAGCAGGGAGACACAATACCTGCAGCTTTCAAGCAAAGTGATGGGGAGGTCAAAGTATGGTAGAAAATGAACACAGATATCAAGGGCAGCTTTGCGGGGAGAAAGAGGTCTCTGGACAAAGAAAAACAAGCAGAAAAAGAAAAACTGTCTCCCACCTTTTCCAATTTCCAGCCCTAGTGAGAAGCTGTATTTCACCCTCAGAGGTAACAGTGGTCACTTTGACAGCAAACACCAGAAGGGCTAATATTAAAGTTCTCCAAGTTGAGCCAAACCTTCAAGTCCTCTTTGCAAGAGCGTGCAGATACAATAGCCCTGTTGCTCCCATGCCGTAAAGTAATCAGAGAGCTTCAAGTATTTCTGTAGGCCAGAGAGCTGAGTACCCTGGTTGGAGTTAGAACTCAAATTCTGTTCAGTGGTTTTACTTTTCAGCTCAGTCTCTAACTAACTGCACATTTTCCCAGGCAGGGGCTGCTTCCAGCAGTGATAACGCTCCATGTTTTGAGTTCCTACCAAGGATTGGTGCATGCAGAAAGGTTCTCGCTTATACTCCCTCCTGTGCAGACCGAGGCCACTGCTGGGGCTCGTGCCCCACGCTGGGGGTGTGGGAAGGAAAAGGCGGCAGCTGCAGGGAGGGGTGGCCAGGCCAGGGGACCCCAGACTGGCCCATATATATTGTATTTGGTATAGAGCTGAGGGATTTGGAGGGTCTGTGGCTCTTCTCCCCTCTTGGCCCACTTTGCCAGCTTTGCTGAGAGTCTCCCTCATTCCCTTTCTCTTCCCCTGTGGGGAGGGAGGGGGGTTAACAGAGAGTGGCTGTTACTGGTCTAGTGAGCTGCCCTGACCCTAAGCCCTTACAGACATATAAAGATAGCTGTGTTCAAATCCACACCCTCTCAGTCACCCCACAGGGCACAAGCTACCCTTTGAATTTCAGCAGGCTGAGAGCTGATGGAGAGCAGTTGAGCGTGGGGCAAGAGTGGTTGGTAGCATGTCCCCTGGTTTTCCTGCTCTCTGGCATCGCTTCTTCCTGCAAAGGCAGCAGGTGCTGCTGCTGTGCACAGTCCTCCAGGGAGGGAAGAGCTGCCACTCCATCTGAGGAGAGGGTGCTTTACATTGTTCTTTCCCTCCACTATTTCCCCCAGCTCTGAATCTCAACATAGACCTCATCGTACGGTATCTGCCTCTTCCAGCCTTCTCAGTGCAATTCGTGCTTGCTGGGGAGGCATTTCTATATTCTGCTTTGAAGATGAAAGAGCTGAAGGCCTTGCTCTCAGTTTCAGGATCCTCTCTGTAGCTTTTGTCTCTGGCTTTGTTTGTCTTTAGCATGCTGGGTGACCATGAAGCCAGGTATCCCACTCTCTTCCCCTGCCCACCCCCTCTGCACACATGCCCTGAGCTGTCTCTCCAGATCTGCATCTGATACATTTTGACTCTTCTGGGGCTTGAGTTTTCATGTTGGTGGGGAAAAATTCTTTTTAATCTTTTATTTTGCACTTAGCGAAGTCAATATTCTTCCCTGTTACCTGCCTTGTATCTAGATACCAGCTGAGTTAAAAGGTGCTGGTTTGACTTCTCAACTCGTGGAATTGAGTCACAGGGACTCGATCCTCTCTTTGGTTTCTTACATCTGCTTTTACACTGGATTTATATATGTCTCCCGTGGCTCAGCTGTGCCTCAGAAACTTCACCGTGGTGCAGGTGTGGATTTAGTTTTCCTATAGTTCTGCTTCTTGGCCATTAGGAAACCCCTTTTCTTAGCACAACCGGCGGTCTTTGCTAACAAGTTTCATCCAGGGAGGAAATGTCTATCTCTATTAGTGTCTGTTAATCAAGCATCTTGTCTGTAATTCTGTTTTGACAGAGAGCAGTATTTTGAGGTAGCACCTCCTTGTATTGAAATCTCGAAGCTGCCTGGAAGGGGTTGTGTTTTCAGGTGGCCAAACCCTACTTTTCTAGGGTGTGCACCTTCAGTATGTTCACATTCAAGTACCTGAGCTCACCTGTAGGTTCCGGTCCTCGCTCCAGTACCCTTCACACATCCTTCTCCTGATCATAAGGTTTTGTTTGCAGGTGGCATTATATTTTTTTCAAAGAGAGAAAGTTACTTTCCTGAGAAAAAGTTCTTATTTTTTTCAAATACTCAGGTTTGAGGGGGAAGATTTCACCTTCTCTAAAGTATCACGATAATCTTTTATTGTTGCAGCTTCACAAAATGCTTAAATTAAAGCAATTATCCTGCAGTAATCAAGGAGAAAATGAGTCATTATTTGGATTAATATATGTTGAGCACTGAAAAAAGCAACATCCTGTAGGTCTCGCACCTAGGGCTGTTGGGCTCCTGAGCACCTTGGAAAGCCCATCAGCCTTCAGAGCTGCCTGAAGGACCAGCCCCCATCTTTCACTGTCAGCTCTTTGAGTTCAAGCATTTTTTGTTTTGAGCAAAGGACAAAACTGAACTAAAAGCTTGTTCAGACTGGTTTTTTTTTTTTTTTCTCAGACCAGAGCAGAGCAGCTTTGGCCAGAAATCACCCCAAAGGCATTTTAGTCCAACTACCTGTCTCAGTTTTCCTCAACAGAACACGGTAAGGGAGATTTTAGTTTTGGCATTTTAATTATTGGTATTTTTGGAGTTTTTAATGTTACTCTTGGTTTAATCTGGGGTGCAGAATAATGTGGCCAGCAGGTCGAGGGAGGTTCTCCTCCCCCTCTACTCTGCATCAGTGAGACCACATCTGGAGTATTGTGTCCAGTTCTGGGGTCCCCAGTTCAAGAGGGACAGGGAAATACTGGAGAGAGTTCCACGGTGGCTCTGAGGATGCTGAAGGGACTGGAACATCTCTCTGGTGAGGAAAGGCTGAGAGCCCTGGGGCTGTTTAGCCTGGAGAAG
>JAAGNO010002195.1:81576-92943 GCA_033439905.1 Ceryle rudis
TTTTTTTAATAAATTTGGGGGTGTAAAATTATTTTTTTCTAATTACAAACTCCCGCTTCCTTTTTTTTTTTTTTTTTTTTTTTTTTGGCTTTTCTTACTAGGGTTTAGCATTTAACTTAATATATTAAGCATTAATATATTAAAACTTAATTTAGCATTAATATTCCAGAATTTGGGCATGTCTTTCTGTGTGTGCACGTGTGTCGAAACATTATTTCTATCTGTCCTCAGTGACTTTTACTACACTGTCTGACTGTAATACATTTATTTTCTTCTGATGGGTAATACACATTTACTTTGAGCTTCTACTTAAACCACTTTTTCTATAATCCAAGAATTTGACTTTTTTTGACTGTTTCTTTTATGTTTATTCCTGTTTGGTTTGCTAGATGGCTGGAGAGTAAGCTTTTCCATTTTTCCTCATTCTTTTTTAATTCCCTCCCTTTGAAGTTAAAAACGAAGCAGCACATTTTCTGTTCTTGGATGTGAAGGTGGAGAAGCAAAACACTTACATGTATCTGCTGAGGGCAGCGTGGATGTTTCCACTACTCACTGTCTTCACAAACAAGTTACACAAATATCAATCAGGAATTTTACCAGGATGACTGGGTTGGCTTGGAGGTGATTATAGGTGCTAGTTAACCATAAATGGTTCCTTGCAATGCTGGGTTTTTTGCAGTTTTATGAAATATATGAGAGTAATAAACACCAAGGGAGAAAGAAATGCTTCTCAAACTGAGGGTTAAAGCTGGTACAGCAACAAATGTATTTAACTAAGTCACGAATAAGTCTGGCAACTAGAAGACAGTTCACCTCCATCGGTGAAGTAACTCCAACCAGAAAGGCAGGTTAGGAAAACGTTAACTGGTTTTAATACAGAAATCCCTAAATCTGTGGGAAAGATCACAAGGCTTGTTTTCTGTGACAGCAAGGACTCAATTTGCTGAGAAAGGTCTTTCCTAGGTGCCTCAGGGTGTCTTTGTGCCCTTTGCTGTTGGATTTGAGGATCCTCCCCCATGCAAAACATTTGTGCTTGCTCCCCAGCTTGAAAAGCGATCCAAGATCCGATTCCATTTTATCAGTTACTTCGGCAGCAAAATTCACTACTGCAAGGAAAAAAAACCAAACAACAAAAAAAGTCTGCCTTTTTTGTACCGAAACTGCCACTTGATAACTCCACTGGATGTTCTTGGTTCCCGAGTTATAAGAACAATCAACTTCCCCCTCTCCCCCAAACTGCATCTCCATAGATTTCCCTTGTACATCCCCCCAGACACCTCTATTTCCACACTAAAGAGCTATTTAATCACCCCTTATAGAAAGCTGTTCCATACGACTGATAATCCTTATTGCCTTGCTTTGGACGTTGCCCAGCACTGCCAGATCATTTTTGAGCTAGACAAACTGGAATTGCACGCAGCACTCAATATACAAAAACATCATGCATTTAAACAGCAGCCTGGGGGTATTTTCTGTTCTCCATCCCTAATAATTTTTAGCATAACTACTAACGAGGACTGAGCAGATGTTGAAGCTCCAAGATCTCTTTCCTTACTGGCAGCAGTCATTTTAGTGCCCATAACTACAGCCCCATGCAGAGCTGTGTTTTTCAGCACGGTTTTCACATCCTGCGTAAGAAAGAAAAGACTTTGATACACCCCAGTTGGCAAAGTGTCATCTTCAGCAGGTACTCCCCTGCCCAGTACGTACCAGAAACCACTCACAGCCAGCCACATCCACTCAGTGCTCTGGATGTCTTATCAACCTGGATTCGGGATATTTCCCTATTGCAATGCCCTCTCAGGTTTCCATTCAAAGAAGTCACGTAAGCATCTGATTAATACCCCTCTTGTTAGCTAAATATTTAAGCACAAAGCTACCGTTACACACCTAACAAATCCTTTTATCTTCAGCAGGATTTCAGCGTTTGCTTGAATCTAAGTATAAACTTTGGTACTTTGCCGAGTGGAGATGCCTTCTCAAACAAAGCTTTTATTGAATGAATTAACTAAACAAACCCAGATTTCCTAAATCCCAGGCTTTCACCTACTGGAAATGGGTTGAGCGTGTGCACAGCTTACAATGAACAGATGCTGAAGTTGTTCATCAGAATTATTTTATGCCAGCAAGTGCAAACACTGCCTTATTTGTCCTGCACCTTCTCAAGACACGAGTGCCTCACCCAAGTCAAACTTCACTAAACAGGAGACGCAGACCAAGGGAAGGTTTTGAAGACAAAGGCAGTAGCAGCAGACCACTGAGTGCACGCATTGCCATTGCCAAATCTGAATCGAGATAAAACACTGGCCTCTTGAAAAAGCCTTTCACTTAATGCCACAGGAGCCCCTCGAGGTGCATGCACATCAGACTGACCACATTTGTGGTTTAAAAAAAAACCCCTAACAAGCTTTGGATGTTCTCCCATTAGTCAGTATTAAAGTCTGAATGCTGCCCTGCGGTTCTGCTTCTCCTTTGATTGGGAGAAGCAAGAGACATTTCATCTGACAGTTTGTGTTTCACAGGGGAAATATTTCTTCCTGGTCTTATTTCACTGGCCAGGACATGGAAAACTACGCCCTACTTTGGTAGCCCCTGTAGTATAGAGTGGGGAGAAGCTCTTCTCACAGGGTTTCTGAGCACATGGTACCATGGTACCATGGTGGTAGGCATAGAGAGCTCAGAAACCTCACCAAGGAGGAAAGTGTTGCTGTGACTGCCAGCTGGCAGCCTGCACTGCATTACTGGGGTACATTTGAACACCTATCAACCTATTCTACCAGTTCTGCACAGCGCCTTCACTGCCAGAAAAACCTCACCAAACTATTTTACTTATTTTTACCATGTATTTTTACAGGCTCTAATACTACAGGGTTTGAGGCCCTGATCTCAGCTCTCGTGTAAAAATCATGATCCAAAGACCTACTGGGTAATCAAGGGGTCTTTACCAAGCTGGTAAAGCTTTTCTGCAAACTAACTGGGAAAGCAGGAGCATGGGTAAGTGGTGGTAAGGGACTTGCTTAGAGCTGCATCGTGAGCTAGTGTTTGAGGGAAGAACGTTACCTGCCTGTTCTGGGCTATACAGATTGCATTTCTCCTCCATCCACAGGAGCCAAATTTACAGTTTGTCTCATACAGCGGAGCAGAAATAAGCAGTGTCTCCATGGTGGAGGGCTTGTACCATTAGGTCCTACTTGATGTTCCTAGAAAATTATGGTCGTGTCCTCTAAATGCCCTTTGCTGTGCTAAATTTTGATTAAGCATCCTGAAAAGCCCCCTGATGAAGAGTCAGCCTGCCCTCGTACCGCACTAAACACTGCAAGAACTTCTCAGCTAATTTCAGCTGTCAAAAAATTACCTACCTAGTCCCAGCAGTCACCGGGGTACGCTGTGCTCAGGGGAGATTCAGGGCTCAGGCAGACTTCATTTCCCCCCAGAGCTACCTGCCTCTGCAGGAGAGGGTGATTCATCCTATCCTAAAATAGACACGTAAAGCAGGGATTTGCATCACGCTCCGGTAATGCTCTTCATTCCTCCTCGGCTCTTGATGACTCTCGAGGGAGCCCAGGTACCCAGCACTGACCAACCCTGGGGCCAGGTGGTTAAAATAATACAAAATAAATCCCAGGCAAAGGCCTTTTTCCCCACCCCGAGCAGCCAACAGTCTAAATTGGCCAGATCTTCGGAAGGAAGCTTTGCGGCTGTCAGGTCCTCTGTGCAAGACAAATGCCATCCTTACTTACAGACAGGGCTTGCAAGTAATTGCATTTCAGACAAGATTTTCTATCCTTGTCCCTGTCGAGCCACAGGGGGATGTTCTCGTTTCAACACACGACGGAGCGTGGCTTTGGCATGTTCCATGCAGAGTATATTTGACATTTTAATTGATGCCATTTGTTAATTAAGAAGGATAAATGATGAAAGGGAGAGGGGAGGAGATCTTATAAAGAATGACTAATAACCTTGTTCAAAAGCAGGTAATGAGATACGGAGTTAAAAATATGTAAGAGCTTGCAAAAATGTCTAAATGTTTTTCAGAAATCAGGTGCTGCCCTTCTTTTCCTTATCGCAGAAATGTCAGGGAGTGAAATTCATCAACAACTTACAACACGTGCTTTGTACTCAAGGATATTCTAGCAGAAAAGGCCACGCATTCCTGGGTTAACCAATAACTGGTCTCCTGCCACCGCGTGGATTAGCGCTCACCATCCCCCTTCTCTCCGCTTGCTGCTGCCACAGGTACCACCAAGGCAGAGGATGTGGCCTGCTTAGTGCCTGAGCAGGACTGGACCCCAGCTTTGCACAGGAAGACCTCAGGCAGTGGCAGCTTCCCTCAGCACTGAGGAAGAAAGTGGAGCTGGGGGCCTGATGCTCAACAGTGATTCCCCTTTAAGATGCACCAGCAGCTGTGTTTGGTGTTTGTTTTCCCTAAACTGGTCTGTGTGCTACACAAAGCCCCTTAATGGAGAAGAACAGAGCAGCGTCCCTTAGCCAAGAGGGTGGCTGTGCAGAAAAGCAGACCCAAAGAAGTCTCGAGTCTAGCTGATTTCCATGCAGATGCACATTTAAGCAGACTGGAGGGAAAGCCAAGCAGAGGCTGGAAAGGAAAGCAATTTGCACCAGTTGATGTAGGGAGAAAGGCTGTCACATCCAAATTCTCAGTGCCGATCCCTGTCAACAAGAAGCCACACAAGCTTGGTGTGTTTTACACTGAGCAGGGCTTTTAACACCTATCAATAAGGAGGCTGCCTTGTCTTTCCTTTCCAGCTTCATTTAGACCTTCCTGCCTAGTTTGAAATGGCACTTCTGCCTCCCCTTCTTTCCTTCATGGGGCTAGGCTTGACCCAGGCATGGCCACCTTGCCATACTGCATTGAATGGACTCACCTTCATTTCTCTGATCTCACCCTCTCTCCTCTCCTGCTCCTCTGCACACGCCAGGAGAAGCATTGGTACCTATATGTCCACGTCTGTGTGGAGTACAGAGTAAGTCCTTCCATCTGGTACAGGCTAGGAAAGGCACACGGGTACGGGAGTTATTTACCAGGGTCTGTAATGGGTATATGAGGCCTGTCTCTGAGGAGGAAAGATGAGATAGTTTACAGAGGGTCTCCACATCCAGGACCTTTTTGGAAGAACCAGCAACGCACACAAAAGGGTTACACCTTCAGCACATCTCCTCCCTTCCCCAGCCCTCATTTTCCCCTGGTGAGGATTATGGGGAAGGCAACAGTGAACATCGCTGCAACTCTGGAGCTCCAAGATGAGCACCAGCACTGGGGCAGTGTCAGGGGTCTCCACATGTAAATATACTGTGAAATTTCTAGAAAAGATCATTTTCAACTTCCATTTAAAAAACCAACTGTGAAAAGTTTGGGGAGATGATTAATCTGAGCTACAGATTGGTGCAGGCTGGCTGTTTGTGGGGTTTTTTCCTATTTGTTTTAGGTTATTTACTCAAAGTATTCATTTGTTTACCTTGTTGTTTTCCACTCCCTGCATCTGTTCATTTGTTTAAGTACGAGCCTCCTCATTTTCCACTTCTGTTTCCTCTCATTACAGTGGAGCATCTGCTTAGCACTTAAAAAAAAAAAAAAAATCAATCAAAAATCATCTTATATCATGGAATAGAAAGTTTTCATAAAGTATGAGTAAAGAACAATTATTGTCTTCATAATCCCTTTTATTATTGCTATTTGTTTAGGCTCCAGTTTGAGAACAATGATGGATGCCTTTGACAAACATGGTTTGGGGAAAGCAGCAGGGATGATGACCTAAGAAAATAACAAAGAATCGTCCCTCCTTGAAAATCAAAGAAACAAGACTATTGTCTGTCTTGAAGAAGCTTGTGAATCTTGAGATGGTGATAGCCTGCAAAAGTTTAGGGTGTTCCCTGCTAGCCAGAAATCCCAAGTCAGGAAGGATGAGCCTGGCTAGCTGTGACCCAACTACAAAACCTCTTCTGAAAGCTCAGATGAGCACATTTGTTCAGTGCACACGGGAAATGCAGCATCGCCGTCACCTCCACCATCTCCTCTTCCTTGCCAAAGCTCTCCTCTCTTCCCTTCTTCCTTGACCAGCCGCTGCTAGGGGCTCTCAGAGTCTGTGCCCCCTCCCTCCTGGCAGGGAGGGAAGCAGGGAGACCGTCGCCCTACCCCTCTGCCTCCCCCTCCGCCTCCCCGCCTGTGCAGCAACCGCAGCTCTCACAGTTATTCACGCTGAGGAATCTCAACTGACCAAGTGACATTTAGAGGAAATTGTCTTGCTGACTAAAAGAAACAGTTAGTATCTGGGGAAAAGATATCAGAAGTGCATAAGGGGGTGGTGACACAAAGCCAAGTGTCCTCTTGCTGACTAACAGCTGCAGGCAAGAGCAATTCATTAACATAATCAAGTTAGATAAAATTTCACATTGGGGAGGTTTAAACAAGTGATAAAACCAAGTGGCAGGTAGATGAACGTCTGTCAGCTTTTCCAGCAAGTGCCTGATTCACCTCCAGGTTCAAGCTGAGATTTAAGAGGTGATCCTACTGCCACCAATCCATCGCAACTGACTTGATATTGCAGACACAAGATCCCCAGCTCAGCCTGACCATCCACCTTATCTACTCCATTCTGCATTCCCTGCTTTCAAGGAGTTTTGAACAGTGATCCACTGAGGATTTGCCCAAGCAGAAGCATATGGGGCGAGTCACTACCACTATTCTAAAGTAATAAAAAAATACCATTCGGTTTGCTCCCTAGGATGCGGTCACAGGCTGCACTAAGATCTTATGTCCTAGTAACGCAGTTTATGGTAGAAGTATGGAAAAACACAGCTGCCCTAAGCTGCACCTTCTGAGGCTCGGGATGGCAGGGTCTTGGCAGGGCATGTAGATTCACGGCTCACCCCTCCTGGCCCTTTGTGTCACCAAGGGCACAGCCTGGCTCGTGGTGGCACAACCCTGATCCTAGCAACTTTTGCAAGTTACAACACACTCACATTGACTCCAGCAAGCCCTCAGCAAGGCCTCTCATACCAGCAGAGGACATCATTGGGCAAGAATGAAGAGCGAGCCCTCAGCACTGCATCTTTGTGGGCTTTTTGCACCAAGGGGACAATTTCAGTCCTTCCATTTGCAGCAGTCTGAAAAAGCATGAGCTCCTTTTCACTGTCTCTCCTCAGTGTTATTGCCATCTGATTGATGTTAGAGGGGGAAGAAGAAGAAGAAAAGAGGGGGAAGAAGAAGAAGAAGAAAAGAGGGGGAAGAAACCATAAAGAAGAAACAAAAAACCACCCACATAGCAACACTGCTTGGACATCATGGAAACCCCAGTGCCTAGAGACGGAGCATCTGGTTTGAGTTGTAGGATGGACCAATCACTTGTGAATCAAAATAAACAGCAGCACATGCTCTGTGCTTGTTCTGCCTGTTTACTCAGACATTTCTTTCTCATCTCACGGGGATAATATAGGGAAGAGTTTCTTACAACACAAGGTAATACTTGCTACGTAGAAATACTGTTCCTCTAATTAGCAGAGATATTCATGGCAGTGAGGAGAAGAAAGCTTTTTTTCCCCTGCCCTATTGTGCTCTACAGATACGCTATCATTTAGAACATCACTTAATTAAATACTAGAAATGAGGACACTTTAGAATTGAATAATTCTTTTCTCCAACAAGTCTTTCTAGTGTTCAAATATTGGTCAGAAAAAACCACAACCTAGCCTTGTCACAGTCATCTGGTACTTAACTGCTGGGGTTTTTTCATTTAGTTCAGTATTGAAGCATGAACTCCGAGGAAAAAAATAATTCATCGCTCTCCAGAGTGGACAGCTCACGAAGAGCAACTGTGCTGAAAGAAAGAAAACAACAGCACGTCTTTGTAAAGCCCACCATCTGATCTCCATATCAGCTATCATCCGTTACAAAACCCCGCCTGACACAGCAGGTACGTCTTTTCTACGTTAGCACTGAAAAGCAAACTGAAGGTAGGATCTTCAAAGACACACACTTCTTGCTCTTCTCTCTTGATTCCCGTTGAAATCACTGGTAAAAATCTTTACTCCCTTCCCAGAGACCAGGGCATACCAGGCCTATCTGAGCATCCTACATACAGAAACATCAGTAAATGCTTGTTTGTATCATCACAATTGTGTCAGGTCAGTGATATGAAGACCCAAAGGTCATTCTGACCAGGCCAATCCACTGGAGGCACTCCTCCCTTCAAGGTGCCTCTTTAGCCCACAGCGCAGTTCTTCTCGTGGTGCCATTTGCTCGGGAAGCAGAGGAGATCCTGCTGGTGCCTTTTTCTCCTTTCGGCTTTGCTCCAGTTTAGGTGGCTGTGGGGGAGGAGAAGCAGGATTCCTCAGGACAGGATAAGGGAGCAGTGGGATTGCTTTGGCCTGCCACAGAGCAGCTTGCCAGCTGGGAGTCAGCTGCAGGACTTGGTAGTGCATTTAGGGGCTGGCCCATGAGGCCATCACTGCTCTTTTTTCAGATAGCAGACATGGACATGAGCTAGATCTGTTGAAAAGCGACAACAAGACCTGTAGTGACACCAAGAAGAGGGATTAATACAAGCCTAGCAAAGTAGGAAGACACATGAAGCAGGGGATAAAGGATCAAGACCATCTCAAGCAACCTAGCAAGCTTGTTTTTAGAGAGTAGCTTCTGTCCACATCCTCCCCTTGCAACTGTCTTACACAGATCTGGTGCAGGGATGCCGGTCCCCATCTCTTCTTCTGCACCAGTGATGTCCTGCAAGCAAGGATGACTGAAGGGAAATCACATGTGAGACTGTCTTAGCTGGAAAAGCCCCTGACAGCACACACCCCTACAAATGTCCTTCTAGGAAAAAAGGGTGGCTTTGGCCAAGAGCTAAAACCAAGCTAGCAAAGATAAGACAGGTCATGAGTTCCACAGACCAGCAGATCATGGTGTCTATGAAAAAGGACAGACTCTATTGTTTTGCTCTGGTGGTTATCATACAATAGCTAGTGTGCTCTGAGGACAGCACTTTCCCTAGTGAGGGGAAGGAAGGGGGAGAGTAGGGCATAAAAGGATGCTGAGGAATCAGTGGAGGGTTTACACACAAGGAGATCACAGTCTCTTCATTAGCACCAAATAAGAGCAGTTTTGAAGCACATGAATCACTGTGAGCCTTTTGCTGCACCATCTGTTTTGTCCGGCTAAATTCTCACATTAATCATCTTTACTCCTCGTGAGTAATTCCCTTGGGGAAAAACTACTGAGCATGTTTAAATTTATTAAAACTATCACAGTTTATTCAGAGTCCATACACAGCATCTTACACACCTGATGATGGAGAAAGAAAACCAGCAGGAATTGCAAAATGGTTTCTGTCACCTTCATACCTCCCACTGTTACGGCAGCAGCGGGTACTGGTGTTGCACTGACATCTCATGTATGTCCATGGCGCTGTGCCAAGCTTTGTACCACCACATCATGTTTCTCCAGAAACACGGTGTCAAAAGATTAAGAAGAGATACAGATGTGGTTGCAGCAAGTCTAAGGAGGACAAGGATGTAAGTGAGAGAAGAACAGCGGCCATGAAAGCTCTGAGCAGCTCTCCCTTTAGCTAAAGTACACAAGCCTGCTCCTAATTTTTAACACCGATTTACTAGGCAGCCTAGGTAGACATCAGCCACCTGGTCAACTCCCAAGACAGCAGAAAAGATTTTCTGCCTTCATTACCCTGTGCAGATAAACAGAGGGAAGCGGAGAACAAGGCTGGCACCACGTGGAGCCAGGGAGAACCTGAAAGATGGCAGAGGACTTTGTATTCCAGGAGCTCTCAAGATGTTCATCTTTGAGAGCAGCACAAGGAAATCCTGAAATGGTCTCCATTCTGTTAATGTTTTCTTCTCCAGCTGCACCAAAAGACAGAGGGTTTTTAATGACAGAAATACTCAGTTGTCTGGTTTGAATTATCACGCTCTGCCTCAGCTTCCCCGCTTATATACAGAACACTAGAATATGTTTTCTTTATCAATAGTGGAGATTGTTTAATGTGGATTAAAGACTGCCAAGCCATGGCCAGAAACTGAACAAGACTACAAAATCCAAGCCAGGGCTCACTGAGCAAGCAACTTCTGCTCTGAAGTTAACACCATTGCCAGTGCTTTGTTTGCACCCTCTTGCTTACGCCCATCAAACCCACAGGAGATGTCACGAGCTGTGCTAGCCTGCCAGTCACACCAGTAACACAAATTCAACTTCTGGGGACATCGGCTGCTGCACCAGACGCTGGGCTGGAGCAAAGGCAGTGCAGGTGCATGGCCCTTTCTGCCCACTTTGCTCCAAGGCTGGTAACTTCTGTGGGCTGCAATGTCCCAGGCCACCAGGTTCTGTTCACTGCAGCCCAGAGCTGTTTCACCTCACACGTGCATTATTAGAGCTATTTCAGGCTTGGTTTGCATGGGACGGAGGCATAGGAAAGTCGAACGCAGACAGGTTTTTCCAGCCAAAACCAAACAGAGACAATTACGCAGCAAAAACGCTTTTGCAAGCTTAACACGCTCCATTCAGGCAACCACTTTAACCTGTACTGGCTGCTGACTCCCCACTGAATAAGCTTTTTTCTCCTTGAGGGAGTTGCCAGCCTAACTCAACTCATGTACTTAAACTGGAAAAACCCACTGAAGCGTGAACAGGCCATCTAGGGTGCTCAGAAACCCATTCCTGGGTAATTGGTTTCCATAATGACTCACACACACCCCCCAAGCACAAAACATGGGAAAGCTTCCCCCTCAGATTTGCTCCGATGTATATACAGCTTCTCTGGGAATGAATAATAAAATCCTCTTCCTTTTATTTTCTTTCCCCCATCTCCTCCCATACTCCCACCCCCACCCCCCCCATACTCCCTGCCATGAATTAATCAGGCAGGGAAGAAGTGGGATCTGGCTGAGCGCCATGGGCTAAAGAATAAAAATCACATGCACGCGCGGCGAGAGCAGGGACACGCAGAAATGCCATATGGAGAGTAAACAAGCTGTAGTGACCTTCTCGGCTTTATCAACTATTCATGGGAAGCAAGCTTGTGGGGATACAAATCTAATAATAATGAACCTACCAGCATCCTGGCACCTTCAGCATCCTGGCTTGTTCTGGTTCCCCCTTCTGACAGCGTTGCCTCACAGGATCACAGAATCGTTGGAGATGGAAGGGACCTCTAGAGAGTGTTGAGTCCAACCCCCCAGCCAGGGCAGGTTTGCCCAGGGCACATCACACAGGATCACATCCAGGCGAGTTTGGAATCTCTCCAGAGAGGGAGACTCCGCAACCTCTCTGGCCAGCCTGGGCCAGGCTCCATCAGCCTCACAGCAAAGAAGTGTTTTCCTCATCTTTAGATGGAACCTCCTTTG
>JAAGNO010002195.1:109218-127091 GCA_033439905.1 Ceryle rudis
GAGGGGTTTAAGGCTCGTGTAGATGTGGTGTTGGGGGACATGGTTTAGGGGTGGACTGTGCAGAGCAGGGTTAATGGGTGGACTCGATGATCCCAAGGGGCTTTTCCAACCTGAATGATTCTATGGTTCCTGAGGATTTAGCAGGCAGGTGCTTTGAGGAGTGTATTTCTGCTGGCATTGAGTGTCAGTCCATGGAGAGGAGCAAGTCATGGCTGTTTTGATTTTAACAGCATGTTTTTGCTGGTGGACATGATGGGGCCCTGGGGCTGTGGCTTTGGCTCTCTGTGCACATTCACATCTCAGCTGCTACTGCCTCAGGGTATGATCCTCTTCAGGTGGGACCTGTGCTCCTTAAATCCTTCAGCAACTTCTGAAAACCATGAGATATACTCAGCCCCTCAAGAAGTCTCCTCAAACTCGCTTAGGTTAAAGGTCAGGCTGGGGTTGGGGTGCGAGGGTCTCTTCCAGCCCTAAAAATGCTTGATAAACTCCCCTTGATCTTGCATCAACCTTAAAGAAAGTGGCTGTAGATATCACATCCAGAGTGTTCTCCCTTCTCCTAATCTGAGGAAGCAAACTGCCTCCTCCCTAATTCAGTGATTTCTTGTCTCTTGCCCTCTGAGCTAGATGTACAACATGAAGGTTCCAACAAGACATTTGCTTTGTATGTTGTATGTACGCAAGTCCACAGGTAGCTCATCCTAAACACCCCTGGTTACTGGTTTTTTTACCACTATATGCAAATTTCCTGTTTAATTTAAATATATATCTTCCTTAGCATGTTTTACTTGAAAGACGACAAACTTCTCATAGCAGAAGATGCTGGCAGTGAAATAAATTAATAAATAAATTAAAATAAAGGCAACACATCCTCTCAAATACATAAAACTGCAACAACTTCTACCATTACTGTTTTAAACATCAAAAGTCACACATATTTCTGACAGCTTTTCTTGATTTACTGACAATATTTAAGTAGTGCCTGTTTTACAGCACTTGCTGCTACTTTGCCGACTTTCCAAGTGTTCAGCCTGCACTGCATCTGCAGTGAGCGCAGCATGGGAGGAGAACACAGCCTCTACACGCTCAGTTTGTGGGCACATTCGCTACCATAGCTCTCATCAGGTTAACGGTCCACGATATAGCAAAGCAAGCCCAGGTTAAAATATAAGTTGCCCAGTTTCTGACCAGGACCACTCAGAATTGTCTCACTTTTTCCTTGCTGGATTGACACAAAAGAGGAGGATGTGCTCCCTTTACACCACCCTGCTGGGGGTCCCAGGAAGAAAGCAGTGTATGGGGTCTTACCTATCCACAGTGGCCATAAACCCCCCAGGTTTACCTGAGATGGGACGTCCAGCCTGTAGGCACTTTGGAGGCTGGTGACCTGATCCACAAATCACTGAAGTCAGTAGAATGTTTTTCATCATATTCAGTGATGTTTCCATCAAGCTGTAATACAGAAGAGAGATGATGATTGAGGAAAAGTAGCAAAAGCAGTGATTCAAGTGGTGTAATCTCTGCAGCACCCATCCCATGAACATGGTGTGCCCATTGTACAGATTTGCTGGATGGGTACAATCCATGCTATTCTTTTTCTTCAGAATTTGTGTTTGCTTTTCTTTCTGCTGAGGAGAGTTTCTAAGTGTCTTTTTCTTGAAAGCCTCAAAAGTTATCAGGCTGTGTGTATTGGGATGTGTGTGGATAGACTGGCAACGCTGCCACAGTACCACCCGAGAGGTGTACTTTATGATCACATTGTTCCCAGCTTCCCCCACATGGCCAGTCCACACCATCAGAAAACACATCACCAGCAGCTTCCACCAGAAAAGAATCATTTTTCTGCCTTGCACTACCATTATGATACTGAAAACTACAGCACTGAGACACTGCAGTCCTGAAGGATATTTAACAGATTCCACACAATTACTAATGAGAATTATTAATTGTTGTCGTATGGAAGATGTTCAGAAACCAGAGACGGCAGTAGAAAAAAAATAAGACCAACAAAACCTCAAAAACCGGAGTCTCAGATGCCTCTGTGCTTCAGTAGTTTGGTGCAGCAGAGTTCACAGCCACCCATTCCATGAAGCCTTGAAAAGCAATCGATGCTCCTTCAGAAAGGCTTCCTCCTGGGGAGGCACCTGCCCTCATTCCTGCCACCAGTACTAGAGCAGAGGTGGTCAGACTGGTGGGAGCAACACAAAGCAGCCCAAAACAAGTGCACAGCTCCATCCTTGTGTCTTTTCATAACCAAGAGGAAATGAATCGAAACAGCTTTTCAAGTGCCTTAAATGCCATTTTCTAAGCGTAATTACAACACACGCTGGAGGCTGCCCACCTTGACACAGGAGGATCACAGAATCCTAGAATGCCTTGGGTGGAAGGGACCTCTAGAGCTCATCCAGTCCAACCCCCCTGCAGTGAGCAGGGACATCCTCAACTAGAGCAGGTTGCTCAGAGCCTCATCAAGCCTGACCTGGAATGTCTCCAGGGATGGGGCCTCCACCACCTCCCTGGACAACCCTTTCCAAGGTTCCGCCACCCTCATAGTAAGGAACTTCTTCCTAACGTCCAATCTAAATCTCCCCTGCTCTAGTTTCATCCTATCACTACATGCCCTTGGACACAGTCCCTCCCCAGCTTTCCTGTAGCACCCTTCAGGTACTGGAGGCTGCTGTAAGGTCTCCCTGGAGCCTTCCCTTCTTCAGGATGAACAACCCCAGCTCCCTCAGCCATAGGAGAGGGGCTCCAGCCCACTGGTCATCTTTGTAGCCCTTCTCTGGACTCATTCCAACACATCCATAACCTCCCTGTACTGAGGGCTCCAGAGCTGGAGGCAGTACTCCAGGTGAGGTCTCACCAGAGCAGAGTAGAGGGGCAGAATCACCTCTCTTGAGCTGCTGGATGTGATTGGCCTTTTGGGCTGTGAGTGCACATTGTTGGCTCACATCCAGCCTCTTGTCCACCAAATGTACCTTTGCAAGAGCAGGTAGGAGCCTCACCAGCTCTTTGGCATTTCTCACAGCAAAAAGCCTTTGCTCTGGTCCTCCTGTGCCACCTCCTGCAGAACAACCTGCTGGGAAATATCATCAATGTTAGCAGCCTTGCAGAGAGAGAAACCAGCACCAATTCACCACTCGGGAAGAGTGCCTCAGTGCCAGGCACTTCTATCACTGGCTGCAAACATCCTCTTCCAGCCTCGCTTTTCTCTGGAGGGGATCGTTATGGGATCTTGCTGTGCATGCCCTTGCCTTTCCACCCAAAGGCTGCTTTTTAACCTCTCTAGCAATTTTTATCTAAACACAACAGATGGATCTCTCACAGGCACTTAGATCCTGCGTGCATGTGACAATGCTGGGTTGTAGGTAGGGAAAAATTCCTCTCTCTCTCTCTCTCTCTTTAGCCCCTGGGGAAATGTCTAATGAGCTTTATTAAGCACCAGCCTATCAGCCCAGGAAAAAAATGCGGTGGAAACCAGGCTTCATTACTTCTAGCATGTGCAAAACCACCTCATTTAAAATACTTTGCAGTGGTCTTACTGGGCAGCCCACTCCTGGAGGCATTGCAATGTCAGTGGATCAACTGTGTGTCACACACAGGTCCTGTGTATTGTAAAGATGCTCTGCCTCAGTGGATGGAGAGCATTGCTTCTGCACGGGGACCTTGTCTTGGCTTTCTCCACGCAGAACTGAGAGGCTGGGATTTGTGGTGTGATGTTTGTAAGAAATCCCTGGTGTAATGCATGACTTGTGTTTATTTGTCCTGATCCAGCAAAGAGCTTTACCTGGATAAAAGGCTCATCAGGTCTGATGGACTGTCTGCACAGATCGAGATAGAAGCTGGGGTCCAAGGCTGTCCTGCACACAGATTTCTGTGCACATTAGAAACTCCCATGTTGTCTGCATTAGTATCATGTCTGTGACTCTGGAAGGTAAGACAGCTAGTCATACACAGGGTATCCAAGTACTGGAATATGAAGATGACTGGAGTGTAAGGCCGAGTTTATCAAAAGTCTATTGCAGGCAGATGCTCTGCAGACTTCAATGAGTGCTTTGCATTTCAGTTCTTTTCAAATGCAGCTCTGTAAACTGTGAATAGTCCCACTGTTAATGACTGGCTTGCTGTATTTATAGAAAGCCAGATGTTATTTAGCTATGGTGGGATTTAACAAGCAGTCTAAGAACTGAGGGCTTTTGTGTTGGTTTTTTTTTGTGTGGGGTTTTTTTTTTTGGTTTTTTTTTTTTTTAAATTCTCAGCAACTAAATCATTCAAGTTTTTTTGCACCAACAACCCCAAATGAAAGGGCATCTACTCCAGGCTCAGCAGCACCAGCATGACACAGGGCAAGGAGGTGATGCTTTTTCTAGAATAAGTTATGTAATTTGGAGAAAGGAGACCTGAGTTTAAATAGAAACAAATGCTCTAACCCTGCAGTGATTCCTTGTAAGTCAATCCATCTCCTCTCCCACTCTTTCCTGCTTTGAGCACAAACTCTTTGAATAGAGGGAGTGCTCCCACAACAAATATGTGGCAGTGTCAGGCATGTTGGGGCTCAATTGTTGGCAACTTCCTTCTTAGCCATTTAGCCATTGCTAAGATACGGATAGTATCACAGACCTCTTTCTACCAATCCAGCTGGCTGTGGTTGCTCCCCATGTATTTGCTGAGAAGAGGATTTTGGTCCCCACCAGCTTTGGATGCCCATTGTCCGTGTCACATACTCTTTTTCCAAGCAGCTAGTGCCAAACAGAGGCAAGGAACAGACAAGAAAGTAGGGAAGAGTAAGCAAATGAGCAGCAAAGGAAAGGTAGAAGTCGTCCTGCTTAATTCCTCCCCCCACAGACACTGCAAGAGAAAAGGATTGCCAAACAAAAGCTAAGGTCTGCTGGCTCTGGCATGGGCTTGTTCCACATGCTAGACGTTGCTTTGATAAAAGCTGATGACAGATTGATGAATATCAGCTATTAGAACTCTAAATCTTGACCCTACAGGACAACTTTCTTCACTTTTGCAGTCCTCAGAAGAGGGTGGCAGGGCTCCACGCTGCTGGAGCTGCAGGTGCCCGCAGCGCCCAAGCAGCATGTTCTTCGTGATGCTGCAGTCTTCCCAGCACACCACTGCTGAACCAGCCCTGCTGAGGCCAGGGCTAACTCAGGTACCTTTCCAGAATGCCACTTCAGCCTGTTATTTAGGAGGCAGCATCACTCCCTTTGATAGATGGAAGCCCACTAGCTCTCCCCATCCTTCTCCCACGCATGGGGAGTGAGAGGCTGGGGTCTTGCCACTTCGACAGTGCACTGCCAGAGCCCTTCCTCTCCCCTTCAAGACCGCAGGAAATTTGGCTTTTCAGGCACAAACCCCGGCCTTTTTATTCATTCTGATGAGGAGCTCTGCTCTGGATGAGAAAGGGTTTTCACTTTAAAAGAGCTAAATTTTATATGGAGACGAGCTGTCATCATTTTCTGGCGTTTGCATGGCTCTTTATAGCACGTTGAGCTCTTTCGTTTGTTGTTTTTTTCTTCTGCTTCCTCTAAGAGGTCCCGCACAATTATGTTTATGGCATCTTGTCCCTGCCCTGAGCTTTACATACTGTAAACATTGCTGCTTTTTCTCAGCCAGTGTCTGGCTATGTATGTGCAAAAATACAGCCCGTCCTTTCACAACCTAAAACTGATTTATTTCCTTCACCCGAGAAATGTTCTAACAGATATTAGTGTGAGGCTGACAAGGCTGCCTTTCTTTTTGGGTTTACATTGACTAAGGCAGAAATCCATACCTCGATTCTGTGATATACGTAGCTCACACTATCAGTGTGTCAGCCTAGATTTAAAGAAAATACATGATCACATCTCCTAGGGGATCTTGAAGCATAAGCTAGAAATGGTAGGCCATCTGTCCCCAGATCAGGGAGAAACCTGATGACAGGAGCTGTGTTTTCCCTGCTGCCTTCAACATCTCATTTTGCAGCCTGTCTTTTCTTACGCTCTTTTCCTTCAGACTGTGTCGTTCAGGCTTTTTGTTCACTCCTCCCTTGGTAGGTAGAGTACATTGGTGCCTCTTAATACACCTCCTCTACCCTGTGGGAGAAGAAGGGTGTCAAAGAGTCGCCAGCCTCTTGGGGTTCAGAAGGTGCCATACTCTGTTAAATGACATGTTCAGTCTGCAGGTGAAGGCACTGGAAAATAGCTCAGAAACCAAAAGGAAGCAAAGCAAGGAAATGTCATAAATTTGGAACTGAAGAGCCTGCTGCCCTGTTCAAGGGAACAGTATTTTCCTTGTCAGGCAGCAAGTCATCGTCTGACAGTTTCATAACAGCAGCTATTAGCTGGTTCGTGCTCCTTATTCCTTGCCTTCTCCCCATACATGCTCTGATGATTTTGTTGTGCACTACAGGGGAGTCACAGGCAGATGAACCTGTTGTTAAGAGCCTGGTTTCTAATCCCGAAACCCTCTGTTCATGCACCTACATCTGCACTTAGACCTAAAATTGGCACTTGACACCCACTGAACAAGGTAAGTGCCAACAGGCTTGCTGAATATCTAATGAGTGTGCAGGTGTTTAACTGCTGAATTAAGAACCTTCTGTGGAAAACTCAGCTCTAAGTGACTGTGTTTCTGTAACCAACTGTAATACTGCCTTCAGAGGTTCGCCATGGGAAAATTGTCTGGCTACACAGGACAATTTCCACGCTTTTTAGGTGCTCTGCCCCATTGCTGTGCCTCTACCTAGCAAAAAACTCTCATGCCATTTTCCCCAGCTGCCCTTCTTTCTGCCTGCTCATATCCAGAGGTGAAAATGGCAAAGGGAATAACCAAGAGCAAATTAAACCTCTTGTCCCTTCTGCTCCTGAAAGCCTTCCCGTGGGTTCCTGTGCTTCCCAGCCTACGTGAAAGTTTCAGGCCTCCTCCTCGCTCAGCAACATGTTGGGGACCCCCCGGGAGATGGGGAAGCATCGCCCCAAATCCGGGCACTGCTTGACCCCCTCCAGCACCTCCACCTCCAGCAGGATGTGGTGCACCCGTTGCAGAAAGGCCTCATCCCTCTCGTAGTCAGGGGAGGGTTCTGGGGGCAGCTCCGAGGGGTGTCCCAGGCTCTCGGCCGCCTCCAGCAGTGCTGTCCAGCGCAGCCACGGCACCAACTTTGTGCCCCTCTCCCCCCTTCAGGCCTCCTCCTCACTCATGTTGGCCGCGGCTGCACTGGGCAGTGCTGCTGGAGGCGGCCGAGACGTGCGCTGAAGGTGTTGTGGGTGACTGTCTGCGATTCACACATTTGTTACCATTTCAGGGTTGCTTCTCCCCTGCTCCGAGTGGAGTTGGAGTCGCATTGGAGGAATCAACCTTTTTTTTTTTTTTTTTCCTCTTAATTCAAAGACAAAGCAGTAAGATTACTCATGGTTGAAATGAAAGCTGGAAGAGGTCAACTAAGAGTAAAGCATAAGATTTTTAATGGCAAGAACCAGCGAATACAAAAGTAGCAGGATGATATTTTCTACCCTGTGGATGATACTATCTCTATTCTGGCTTTCAAATCCATCATTTTAGCACTCCACTGTAAAGGACGCAAGAATCTAACCCAGAAATGGTTAACAAAGAGCAAAGCCCATTTCACCGTTAAACAGCACAGGAATTCTGAGACCTCTTTGGAACAAAACTTGATGATAGACCTGTGGAAGTTGGTTTGTCCAAAGATAAACTGTTTGGAGACACTTACTGTTAACAGGAAGTTTTGAGAGACGTATTCATTCATGTGACCCAAGAGCCAATGTAAATAAAGCAGGGGAAAGGAAGGATGTTTTCAGAGAGGAAGATGGTGATGTAGGTAATTAAGAGTTAGCGTGCTACAACGAAAATGCAAAACCAGCTGGATGGCTGAAGATAATCTCAGGGTACAGAGAAAAAGGTTTTTTTTCCATATCCTTTTCAGGGAAAGGAGACAGAAACAGTTTTGCTGACGTGGTGTAAGCACATTAGGGGAAAACGTAAGTCCAAATGCCGGAGATGTGAGTTCAAAAATCTCCATGCATCTTCTCTGCATATTCCTACATCAGACTTGTGGTTTGGGTGTTGATGAGCATCGTAAGAGTGTACTAGGAGTTGTGCTTTGTGCTTGTTTGGTTTTTTGTTTGTTTTTAGCTAAGTACTGATATAATATTGGCCATTCTGGCTGACAATGCCAATCAGCTGCTGAAAACCAGTATCTTTCTATCTCAGCATTTGCCTTTCCACCTACACACGTCAGCCTATTTGACAGCAACTATGTCAGCAAATGCCCAGACTTCAAAGGCTGTGGGTAATAAACATTCCTGGGTTCATTGCACACTGAAAACAAATGGACTAATTTGCATACTTAGATTTACACATGCACTTAAACATACCTGAGTGAAGCAAGACCTCAGGCTGTGGACTCCAAGGCCTCTGCAGATGGCTCAAGTCCAGGGCAGTATTAGCCAGCTGTTAGAAATGTTTTCTTTGTGCCTAACCTGAATTCTTCTTGTTGCAATTTAAAACTGTCACTCCTTGTCCTATCCATCATCTAGAGGCAGATGATTTCCTCCCTCTTCACAACAGCCTCCATATCTGGCCACACAGCACAACTGAAATACAAGGCATGAGAATGAAACGTGCGTTCAAACTCTGATCTCAGTCACCTCCTTAAGCAACACATGCAGTATAATTTACAGTAGAAGGTCTTTCTCCATCAGATCATTGCTGTGAGAGTAATCATATTTGGCTTCACGTTTTATGTTATTCTCTTCTGACCTTCTCATTCTTTTTCAAACGTGAGTCCTTTTTTTTTTTAATTTTTAAGAGATGTCCTTCCAATGCCACTGTATCATGCTTTACTATTCTGTACAATTGCCTTTGTAAGGAACGGTCAATAAATCTACCCTGCTGTTTCAGAGAATTCTTCCCATCTTATATAGCTCCTACTCAAGCTCCTGAAGGATTTCCTCACCCCCACAACTTTGCTAGTCCTTTCAGCAAACCACCCTCCGTTACTCTTTTCTTCTCACGTTGAGGCTGTGCTCCATTTCTGAAATGACTCCCCGAGATCTCCTGAATGGGGAGAATGTGAATTGGCTCACCAGGAGGTGTTAGCTGTATTTGAAGGAAAAACTGAAAAAGCCCCACCTAGCTATGCATGGCACAGGCCAAAAGATTTGTGCCAGTCTTCTTTGACTTCTGATCAACACCTTGGGATACAATCCTAATTTCAACTGCTAGACCCAAGATTTTGTACCAAATCACGCCTTGTCATGCAAAACAGACTGAATGAAATTGTACAGGCATCAGAGCATCTGACACTACCTACGTCTTCATGCAGACTATGTGGAGAGTTGCTCTAGACAGTGAGAGCAAAGCCCTGCCCAGCCCACTGGCTACTGTCACGATTGTAATGAGAATGGCAGGGGACCAAATCAAGCTCATTTATCTCTGACTTGTGCTCCTCACACCTCAGTGAGCAGTCTGTGTAGCCTCATAACAGCAAATAACTCATCCTTGGGGGTGAGGTGAGCTGAAGGAGCACCATGGTTGTACAGTTCTCCTATTGTGCTAGTGAGGTCAAGCCAGTCTCATACACAGATAAAGCCTTTTAACTTCGAGTTCCCGGGGGCTAAATTCACATTCCCTTTTTTTTTCTTTCTGTGTAAATCGTTCCCCTCTTCCTCTCAAGCATCAGCTGCACGTTTTCCACACTGCTGCATGCTCTTGGCAATAGCTTAGCTCCCTGAGACAGACTTAAGAAAGTGTTTGCTCTTCTGCTTTAGAGGTAACTCATGATTGTAATAGCGATGACAATAAAGTGTAGTTTTTACAGTGCCTTGTGACTCCTCCCTACTTTTCTGAAGTTGTTATTTTAATACAAATAGCAAGTATATTACTTTTAGTAACATACCGTATCCCATTTTGCTGAAATATATACTGAAATTATTCCAAGTTATTCTGGATCTCTGTTGCTACTTATTCTGTAGCATTTTTTCTCTATGCAACCCCCCTTTAGTGTATGTAACTCCCTCTCTGCACAGTATTTGTTAAATTTAGCTCAGTCCTGCCTTGGACGCATTTAACTTTTCTGAAGGTTTCAGAGCAGAGGTATCATCTATTCCCTCTATTCCTTAACAGATAGATCCCTCTGAGCAGCTCAGTGAAGATGCAGGCAGTAGCTAATTCAACCTTCTGGGTCCTCTGGGGCTTTGAAGTGCTGTCAGAGCAATGGGAAAGCCATGGCTAATCTGAATTTGGGAAGGGATTTCATACCGAGCCCAGATGAAATAAATCAAATGGAAAAAAGATGGCATCAAACACACACGGTGTAGAGATCATGGGGGGTTAATTGGCAACCTTTCCCTTTGATCATGATCCATGCATCACTGAACCTAAAAGCCAGATGTTTGGTTTGCTACCTTAGGAAGAGGCAAGGGGTATGTGCAGTCATTAAAAAATAAATGAGTCATGATTTTTTAAATGCTACCTATAATGCAAGAACTTTTTAAACTTTCTTTGTAAAAGTCTACTCAAAGGCCTTTGAAATCAAGCAGGCTACAGATGAAGTGAATTTAGTAGATGATTTGGGTTGTAGATGACTTTCCTACATCAAAGTTCTCTTCAGATAATAAAACATTGACTACTTTCTTTCTCTTTGGTTCATATTTTTATTTTAAAACTTAACTATTTTTGTCAGTAAGAAACTTTTTAAAGCACTCACGTGGTAGCACACACCTCATTATGTTCTGAGGACAGATATGCAGGAAGAAAATCCACACTGAGACCCACTAGCAGCATTTCTGTGCTGCACCCCACACACTGCAATGTGCTTTCCTTTAAATGACTCTCATGCTGCTCAGTTCTGGTTTTCACCTCTTTTTCCAGTTGACAGAGAGTTTGAACAAGAAGACAGTGATTTGTATTCCTCTATAGGAAGAAACAGATGTATACGATTGTAAGACAGGACCTAAAACATTGCTGCACATATAATCAGACCTAGTGCAATGAAGCAAGTTGCAAATGAGCAGTACTGGAGAAGTAGATTAGACAGCCCTTAACTTTTTCAAGTGTCTCCAGTCTGAAGCAATTAAACACCCTTGGCAGGCCAAATATAAGTAGATGCACGGAGTTTTGCTCTCCAGTTTTAGAAAAACCCGAGTCCTCTACCATGTGAGTCCTGCAAGCCTGTGGCAGATGGGACTTTACAAGGGCCAACATCTCTCTACGCCCTGCAGCCGGAGGAAGCAAAGTGGCAATCGGTGCTTCCAGTTCTAGCACTGACCATGCTGCTCCACATTCGACTCTAGAAGAACCTGACAGCTGGTGGGATCAAGCCAGGCGAGACTTGCAACTAAAATTGGATTCCTTGTTTTGTTTTGGTGGGGTGGTTGGTTGAGTTTTTCTGTTAGTTTGAGGGTTTGATGGGTTGGGGTTTTTTTGCTTTTGAAGTGATACAAGCCTGTTTTCTCTGGACATTATAGTTGCAGGTGTTTCTCTAATCCATCCAAAGAAATGCAGTTACTGTCGAGGGGCTCGATAGCCATAATTCCAGAGAATATATTGGCTAATTCTGTCTGGTAGTGTATTATATAGGGGAATCAAGGTGCTGCCTTGCATGGCAAGTTCTACTTGGCCAGCCTCCTTCCCTGTATTTTTGCCTGCTCTGGAGATCACCCTGGAAAGAATTTGACCATTACCTTAAACCTCAGAACATGTGACTGATAACCTATTGTAAAGAGACCCATGCAGCACATCTCTAAAATAAAACAATTTTAAGTCTTTCATTGAGATACTTGTGGAACAGCTCATTTTAGATGGAAGAAAAATGCTCATTCGCCGTAAATAGATCTCCCAGGGTTTTTTAGAGGTCTGAACTTGTGAAACTTGGGGTGGAGGCCCCAGCCTTTTTGTGCTTTGCAGCATCACAAAGCCGGTTATAAGATCTGCTCAGACAACTAGACAAACCTGGATAACAGTCTGAGCTTCTGGTGCTCTAAACCAAAGCGCCCAAACCTTTTGACATTTTCTCATCATTAATTATTTCAGCATCAATGTTAATTGCCTACACAACACATGGAATTGACAGTACGTTGAGGACTCAACCTGCCTGCTTTGTAGCTGGCTAACCGGGGATACAACTGTTTTGCTGTTCTCATTACTATTCTCATCAGTTCAGACATGAAATAAAAGCAGCAATACTTCCCCCCGCAACACAGTCTGTTGTGGGTGCAAGTCAGTTCAGATAGTTATCAACAAGAGAGAAAATGTACTCAACGGGCGTCACAACAGAAATCCACAGACGCTATTTTTTCCCTTTTAATGATTAGCTTCAAAAGATAAATGCAGGGACATTAAGGGAGACTTAGAAGATGTGGCACAATACCTTTATACAGGCTCTCACCACAGGGACCAATTTGCAAAAAATTAATGCAAACTGCAGACAAAATAATAATATTCAACAGATGTAAAGCAAAACCATACTGAAACAAACCAAACCAAAGCAAAACACAACAAAAAAAACCCCCACACAATAGGATTCTTCTTTCACAGCAAAGAAAGTGCATCATTAACACCGTGAATCACACCAAAGTTAGTTCAGGCTCAAACAACTCCATGGCTCAGCAGCCAGCACAGTAACCCAGTGTGCCATATACCTATAATTACACCTCCACAGCTCCCACACGGTCCAGATGTGCACGTTTTATGTGCTTTGCTCAGCGAGATGATAGCATTTTAACTCACAACATGCATAACTCCCGGTTCATGTCCCTTGTGCCTTCCCCATGCTAACTTGCTGGAGGATGTGAATTCGCAATAGCTCCCAATTTGAAACTCCTCTTTGGCAGCTCAGAGCGAAGGGAGGTTCTGCTCATGTCCGGACCTCACCGGTTACTCCCACACACAGCTTGTACACAAGCTCCTTTGCAATCTCAAATCATCGTTCCCTTAACCAGTTCATGGCTGGGGCAGCAAAGGCTGACCAGGAAAATGGGTTAATCTTGGTCTGTTTGTTTTACTAAACCAGACAGGGTGCGATTACACTGTGGTTGTGCTGACTGTATGAAAAGAATGATGCTCGGCAGAGAGAGGTGAAGAGAGAGGAGGAGGCCCAGCATGGGGGATTGAATGGCTGCATCCATAAAGCTGCAGCTGGAGCAGGATGCATGAGCACAGCCTGGATTCTACCCCGCAAGCCCTGTGCTCAGCCCTTCCTAACTCGCGATGGCAGATGAATAAAGCAAGCAATACTGAAGCTATTTCCTTCTGCAGGGATTGCAGGAAGTTCGCAGTCTGACTCTCTTCAAATAACCAAGTCAATTTTTGCACAGGGAAGCAAGGTTTCAAAATCTCTGGGATTTTGGAGTCTAAAATCCCCCTGATTTTTGTGTGCCCAGGAGGCAGGGGAATAGAAGCCCTAGAGGAAATTTTTACACTTCCCCTAGACTCCAAGGAGGGTGGCAGGGATACTCTACGGTGCCATCAGCTATCTGCTGCTAGGAAAAGGTTATGGAGGGGCTGGCACAAGGTGCTCAGGGGTCATCAGGAATGCTTCAACAGCCAGGCAAGCCATCAAACAGTACTGCTAGACTCTGCTTAAATGTAGCCTAAGGAGCTACAGCAGCTAGTGCAGAAATCATTCAAAGGTTCTGTTTTCCTGCAGAAGGGCATTGTTTCATTTAACCAGCTAGGGAGCCAGTAACATTGCTCCCTACACCAGAGCACTTGAAGGCAGGGTTTTTTTGTCTGTACCCACAGCACATCCCATCTACACACCTCCCTCTGTGCCAGCCCTCTCCCAGCTTGAGTTTGGCTTTCTTTTTTTGAGGCTTCATTGCAGTAGCTCCCTGTTTCTGTTCCCATGTCTTCCTTAATGCACAGCTAAGAAGGAAACAGAGAGTCATCGCCGTGCTAGCCTTCTTCCAATGCAGGATTTTTGTGAGACAGATCTGGGCTCTTGCAGGTTGGCAAAGCAAATACCAGATGGCTGCTACTTGTACAATCCCAGAGGCATGGCGGAGGACCCGAGGGACCTCAAGGGTCTAACTAGGGATGGCCTGAATACATTGGCACAATCTCATAGTGATACAGATTAAACCCCCGTAACATTGGGCTGCCTCTTGTGAGCTTCATGTTTTATGCTGCTTTTCCCTGTCCTTTTCCTCCTGTTGCCAAACCAAGTTTCCAGGTCATCACAGCAGCTTCTATTTAGATGCTTAAAAGGCTTTGAAGTTCTACTTTTTTTTTTTTTTTTCCTATTGTACCCTCAATTCTGGGGGGATTCATCTCATCTGCTGTGGTTTAATAGCAAGCCAGCAAACCTTGCCACTCTTGAGTTACAGAACCCTAGAATGCCTTGGGTGGAAGGGACCTCTAGAGCTCATCCAGTCCAACCCCCCTCAACTAGAGGGGTCATCCTCAACTAGAGCAGGTTGCTCAGAGCCTCATCAAGCCTGACCTGGAATGTCTCCAGGGATGGGGCCTCCACCACCTCCCTGGACAACCCTTTCCAAGGTTCCGCCACCCTCATAGTAAGGAACTTCTTCCTAACGTCCAATCTAAATCTCCCCTGCTCTAGTTTCATCCTATCACTACATGCCCTTGGACACAGTCCCTCCCCAGCTTTCCTGTAGCACCCTTCAGGTACTGGAGGCTGCTGTAAGGTCTCCCTGGAGCCTTCCCTTCTTCAGGATGAACAATCCCAATTCCCTCAGCCTGTCTTCATAGGAGAGGGGCTCCAGCCCTCTGATCATCTTTGTGGCCCTCCTCTGTGGGTTACTTTGAACTGGAGGTACTTTCATGCCCCACCTATGGTGCCGGTGACTGTTCAGCAAGTAGACAATAACTAACTGTACTCATTTTCAACAGCCTAGGACAAATCCCAGCTTCAGCTTACTAGCTATTATTAGCAGAGGCTTTAGCCATGCCTTTTGTCTTGCTTTGGATTCCGGTCTTTAGCGTCACCCTGCCGCTTAGTTCTTCTGCCAGCCGATTTGTGTCTTCTCAGATGCAAACAAAGGAGGTGATAAATTGAAATGTTTGCACTTAATTCGTCACCTGTAAGGGTGTTTGTGTCACTTGAAACCCGTGCCAGTGCGGCTTCGGTTTCTCTGCTCATGGCAAATATAAACCACATGTATATTGAGGGGAAAACCTCAGTGTGTTTTAGCAGAAAACAATACCTCAGCCCTTTGTTACCCTCCTCACGCCTCCGCAATGGATGTCCCAATGCACTCTCTACTGCTGTTTAAAAAAACCCAACCTTCAAAGTGCTTTGAGGCTACCCCCTTCTTTTGCTGTTCAACACATTTGCTACAGTTTGGTGGCACAGTGTAGTTTCCTAAGTGCCCTCTGACTAGTAGATGGTTGGCCCTTTACTTCTTCTTGCAAGAGGTTCGAAGGGAACACATGCCAAGGCAGATGAGTGGACCTGGCCCAAGCAACACAACAACCCTGGCAAATCTTGAATGCAGAGGTAGAAACTTTCTTGTCTGAGTGCTATCTTCCTCTCTTTCCATCACATGAGCACCCAGTGATCCACCTCACCAACTTTCTTGTGCCTCATCCCCAACACATCTAAGCCAGCCATGGACAGACCAGCAGGCAAGAAATGAGTAATTAGAGCTATACTACTAGACTGCAATCCTTGGGAGCTTCAGCTCTAGAAATGGAGCTGCAGCCATAGGCAGGACAGGCAGTTTGCCCATCTGGACCTTCAGAGAGTCCCTGGCTTGAGGAAGAGGGGCCAGAGAAAGCCACTGCTGCTTCTGGCAGGCAGCTGAAGGGACTCTGGAAACTTTCCTCCAGGTAGAGAGGGTGGAAAAGGGAAGGACTGAGAAGTGCCGGCAGCCCCAGGTAAGGTCAGAGGAACGTTGAGTATAAAATATACAATTTTTGAGTCTTAAATAGAGTTCCAATCCATGCACTCATTCTGTTCAGGAGCAGGAAATCTGTATCAGCATCTGCACTGAGAAATACCTGTGTGTCAGGCCTGAGGCTCCACAAGAGAGAAAAACTTTATTTACCACCCAGGCAAAAATGGCACTAAGCCCAGAGTCGTTAACTGCCCTCTTGCTAGTCCATGCTCACAAAACCAAAACAACATTCCCCCCAAAAAACCACAAACCCACACGGGGATAGCTCTGACCTACGCAACTATTTGCTGGATCAGGTGCTGTCTGTCCTCGTAACACCAACATAAATGTGGCCTCGTGTTCCCCGGCTGATTTAAGGGAAATATCATCCTCTGTATGGCAAGAAGATCCTACAGCGCACAGATTTGAGAGGTCACCACTGTACTGACGTGCCAAGGCTTGATAGACTCAGAGAAATAGATGATTGGGATCTCCAGGAGGATGGACATGCTTCTCTCCTTTGATTAAATATCTTGTATCTTACATGCCTAATGTTTGTGTGCTGTGATTATCCTCTTTTTGGAGATACAGTCCCTGAGAAGAATGTATCGCCATCTGAAAAATACTTTAAATATTAAGGGTAAATGGAGAGGATGGCATAGAAAAGTAAAATGCCCTCTCTAAGGGATCTGAGAAATTGGTAACTGTGCCAGGTTATCGGCTGTCTTCTTTACTCCCTCATGCTGCCTTTCAGCATGAATCAGCCATCTGGCTTTCCCTTTGCTTGTGCTTTGCTATGCCAGCAGACCTTAGCTCCACCTCGTGCACAGAGCTGTATTTAGAGGGAAATTAACTTCAGCCCTGTCCAGCCAAACAGGCAGGAAAAGGTTTTCTGGAGGCACTGCTCCTGCACGATGGGATAGGGACAGCAGAGCTGACCCTGCTGCTGGGCATGCTCCATCTGTGACCTCCAGCCCCGCCAGTGCCTCACCTGTGCTGTCACGGCATGGAAAGCAGTGTGCTACCTGATGTAAAAGGAAATTGAAAGGAAAAGTAGGGGAAAAAAAGTGGCAAGAAAGGGCAGCTGCTGTTGTGTGCTTTTCCAGAGTGCTCAGGAGAAGAGGCAACTGGTCAGCCTTTTGCTGCCACCCTGTCTAACAAGCAGAGCAATACTGCTTGCTCACTGCAGCACAGTCAGTGTCTTTTCTAACAGTGGCTGCCTGCTGGGACTATGTCTCATGGTGCCATCTATGCAGCGTGAGCTCATATTACTGCAGCCTCTCTCATCTTGCTTTTCCTCCTCTACACGAGGATGAAGGCTCCGTACACCCGCACCCTTGCACATCACCCTTAGCAGGGGTTTGCAGTGTGGCTCTGGAGCAGGAGGGTTAGAGGGATGGGGAAGGATAATGAAGCAGCCTCCTGCCAAGCCAAGCACAATGCAAACAAATGTGTGTAGAAGGCAGAGTGCATTTGCAAGCCTGAGACTGCACAGTGTAATACCTTTTCTTCTTTCTTGTCTACTTGTTAGAGGGAAATAGCAAATGGAGGGGATTCTCCTGCTGCCTCTTCTGATAGCTAGATGATGTCTTGGTTTTGAAACCCAAAGACCACACCAAAGAGGATCTGTAAGGCTTTTTCTTCCTCTATATGCTGTGCTCTCTTTACTATGAGAAGATAGGCAATCAGAAAGGCAGCCGTCAGCAGGCATCAGTTCAGGTACTGAATTAGGGCCAGGGGCCCATGTCCTCTTAGGTACCTGCCTTTCCTGCTGGGGAGTGGGACACGCAGGGCATGCCCATGTCGCATCCTCCGAAACCTGCCAGGGCCCAGAGACAGGGGCTGTGTGTCTGTAGAGTGAATTGGTAAGTTTATGGGTGCTAGACCTGAGACAAGAGGGCTTTCATGACCAAGCAAAGAGCAGCCTTCAATAGAGCAGCCGAGCAGAGCGGCTCCAGAGCAGGTCAGGCCGCAGCGGGGACGGCCCTGGCGGCGAAAGCGGCCGCCAAGGAGCTTCTCTGGCGCCGCCCG
>JAAGNO010002195.1:170147-185840 GCA_033439905.1 Ceryle rudis
TTTTTTTTTTTTTTTTTTTTTTTTTTTTTTTTTTCTCCTGCTGAGATGCTGCAGAAGCCAGGCTGCAGGGCTGTGTCATAGTTTTTGTTCTTACAGGTAATCTCCTGTGAATGGTAGAACTTTCTGAATGAGGATGACACACTGAATTTTCAGAAAACTTCTTTAGAAAAGAAAAAACATGCTCTTGTGCCTGCGCCAGATTTATTGCTTGTAAATTGGGTTAGTTTATTTGAAAAACTGGGCTTGAATTATTTGACTCACCTAGCCAGAGGGAGCTGGTAATGGAAAAAGAGCTCTCCATGTCACGTACAAACCAGAAGTTAGTTCAGTAGGAATGTCATGTGACTTACTCTATGTGCACGGGTAAGTTAGTTAGACCTGCATTTCTTCCTTAATTGTGTCTGCAAGGCAAATCTGCTGTTCCCACAACAAATCATTGCTCTGAAACTTATTATGGTCTAGCTCTAAAAAAGAAATATAAGAAATGTTCTAAGATTATAATTCTATACATTACCTTTTACACAAACTCTTTAGACAGAAGAGGCTCAATCAAGTCCAAGAACTGTTTGCTTCCTGTTTTCAGAGAGAAAATTAACTATACAAAGATGATTACAAGCTCTGCTGTATGCTAATAGCAAATGACTATAAATATGTATTTTGCTTAGAACGTATCCATTCTTAGGAAATTTTCTCAATGTTTTATTTAGAAATGAGATTATAGTTAAAGACTAGGACATATTTAGTGTAGTTGAATTAGTTTATCAGGCTTTGAGAAAAGCTGAACTAAGGCAACACTGTAATCTGTTATTTTTAATTTAAAAATGCTTTGTGATTTTTATTTTTGCAGACAAAAGTCACTGAAGCTGGATTTCAGCAATCCAGGCTGAATAAGAGTTAACAAAAAGATTCTATGTAGAAGCTGAGATTTAAGATACCTATGTAGGGGAATATATACTGTGTCCTTAGCCCTGTGTACCTCAAAGTCATTCTTATAAATATACCTGAGGGAGAAAGAATACAGACACTTTTACAGAGCTCGTGTGATTTGTACCTACATTACAAGTCAGAGGTACCCACACTGTGCCCCTTATAGTGCAGGGTTTCAGAGTGGAGGTGCTTTTTTACTGTTGCTACCTTCAGCACTCATGTCATTCTGAACACTGGGAGCTCTTCATCCCGCAAACTTGAATGGCCTTTTGAAGTGTTTATTTTCAAAGCCTTCAGACAAAGTCAGTACTTATTTTCTGTTTTGTTTTGTAGGATTTTTTTCCATATCATAATTCGGATTTTAAAAAAAAGTTTCTATTCTATAAAAAAACCATAATAGAAACTTCTGTTTATTTTTTTTTAATGTTTCTGTTCTATATGGACTTGGTAGTGATAGGTTAACAGTTGGATTCAATGATCTTAAGGATCTTTTCTAACCTAAATGACTCTATGATTGTATTTATTCAGGCGTATATATCCTGTATAATGTAATTTCAGTGGCGATTTATGAGCCTGAAATACCAACAATTCTATTGAATATATGTGGGTTTAGAAGAATAAGAAGGGAAACAGCTAGTTACTGTGTGGTATGTCAGATGTTTTAGTGTCTAGGATGTGTTTTGTTAGCATCTAGAAATCACTCTTCCAATTCTGCCTGAAAGAGCCAAATATGTAACTCATACTTATGATGTCATGTGCCACAGAAATATGGGACAACCCTTACTCCAGGGAGATCATAGTGCAGCTGGGTTTGTAACAAGCTTACTCTAAAGAAAGCTGTGACAATTTTTTCCATAGTGTTTGTGAGCTGCTCAGGTTCTCACTGAAACCCATGAAGCCCCTGGAAAGCCCCTGCAAAGATGGCTTCTCTTGACACTGTTATAATTGATGTTTAACTGTGTCACTGATTCATAGGAAATAGTCACAGATTCTTAGTTACTGTGGTCTTGAACCAGACTGGAAATGGGTATTAGTGATATGAGACCTTAACTGCTGCATGCAGGTGGCTTTTAGGATTTAATCTAATCCTCGGGAAACTTTTAAGGATATAGATTATCTAGGTGCTTAATATGAGACCTCACTATTGAATTGCTTACCTGAGTTAGGTATTTTTGACTGTGCATTCTGCCTGGCTGATATAGGAAGATACTGAACTGTTACTTTTAGAATTTTTTTCCTTTTTATACGACTGTCCATTTCCAGAAGCATTCATGGTATTAAGACAGTAATGGAAAATATTAGAGCTGCACAGTTGGAGCATCATTTTACAAAATACTGTTTCTGCACCTATAATTTCTGGATAAATTTGTAAGTGTTCACATTTACAAGCTCAGTTCAACAATGAGGTAATTTGTTTTCCTTTTTAATGTGTTACATGTTTGTGCTAGGCAAGATCTTGGAGATACCTTTCAAAGGATGTTCAGTTTTCTGAAAGGAATTGGGGCAGACACATTCTGGCATAAGTAAGAGGGAGTAAATAATAGGTATTATTTGCACAGGGGAAAATGATTTGAGTGTAACATAATAAGATAATACGAAGAAATTAGGTGGTAAAATATTTTGGTTTAACGTCAAAACCAGCATGCTGAAAATTCACCCATTGATTTAACTTCACTGCAAGTTCCCTGTGAAACTTTTAAGTCTCAGGGGGTCATTTGTCAAATCTTTAGTTAATGTTTTATTAGAAGTAATTTAAACTTCTGGAGAATGTAAGTAAAATTTTCAAGTGTACATTGTTTCCCCTCAGCTTCACACTGTCTTGACCCTTCCAGCTAACTTTGGCTGCTGCTCATCAAACATTGAGCAGCCTTTAGTGTAATTGCATTCACTCTACATCCCTATGAAAGATAATCATCTGGACTTGCCAGGGAGGCCAAGCAAACAAGAGGGGTGGGGGGTGGGGAATTAAGACCACCATTGCCAACTTACTGCATCCTGAGCTGGGATTAATGAAAGTAACTGTTGCTTTTCACAGAATCACAGAATTATTGAGGCTGGAAAAGACCTCTGAGATCATCAAGTCCAGCCTATGTCCCACCAACCACCACACTGGATAGATGATGGCACTAAGTGCCACTTCCAGCCTTTCCTTAAACACCTTCAGGGACAGTGACTCCACCATCTTCCTGGGCAGTGCATTCCAACGCCTGATCACCCCCTCTGGGAGGAAATGCTTCCTGTTATCTACCCTAAACCTTCCCTGATGCAGTTTCAGCCCATGCCCTCTTGTCCTGTCACTAGTTGCCTGGGAGAAGAGCCCGACCCCCACCTGACTACAACTTCTCTTCATTGTCTGGTCTATGCTGTTCAGAAAGCTACAAGGAAGGTGAAAGGTCGGTACCAACTTAGGAGTTTTTTGGTGATGCTATTCCTGGAGTTTATCAAAAAGAAAATATGAGTTAGAGTATTTAAAAAAAAAATAAAGATAAGCCTAGTTTTTAAAATATTTAAGAATATTCAATAGCCCTAGCTGAGAGTGGTTCAAAATGAGTGAGACAATGGTGATGGAGTTGAGAAGACCTGCAGGAGTTTTGTTTTAAAAGCACACTTGTGAGAAGTGTGCACGTACAAAGCTGCCCCTGTTCTGCTCTTTTTATTGCATTGTAAGTTAATGGACATTTGAAAGGAAGAAATTGGGTTTTTAGCATTATTTCTAAATACTTGCACTGATATTTTCTAAGGTGTATGTGTAGGCATAGCTTTAATTTTAAAGAACACTATGCACCCATTTTAATAAAGACCAGGTACGTGAATTGTATGCTTTGTCAAGAAGGAAAGACCCCATCAAAGGTCACCAATGGGCTTTGATACTTTTCCACATAAATCAGTGTTTGCATATGTTTATCCCCTTAGAGACGAGCTTTACTGGCACAGTTAGAAACTATTCTACGTGATTTTTCATGGTAATGCATTAGCTTAAATATATTTGGCCTGATTAACACCAACTGAACTTAATCTATTACATGTGTGATTAGGACTGATATATGGTGTTTTGTCTTGTTTCACCAGTGTGACTGGGAAAAGTCTTGCCCAGTACACATTAGCCTGGTGCATGGCAGACTCTTCAAGAAAGCTGTCGTGGATGCTTAGTGTCCATGAAAAGGAAATCCATTTTAGCAGGTCTGGAGCTAGTGGTAGTGCTGTGACAATTTCAATTAAAGGTCTGAGAATGGTAATTATGTTTACATACCAGCAGTCTGATTAAATGTAAACTAATTATGTGAAAAGCTTAAACTGTGACCTGAATTACTCTTGGTGAATCACAGTTGAATTTCAGCAGAGTTTTTGGATAGCATATTATCATATTACAGAAACTGGTTTTTTAGATATGTAGGATATTACTGATAATTGCTGGGATAATCCAACCTTCCTTTCCCTACTTATTCCATCCAACTTCAAGCATAACCTGTAGCTATTTTTGGATTCACCTCTTCAAAACCCTATTCATAAAGCTGGAGACATTCAGTTCCACCAGTACAAGAAACTGGGGAACACGAATTCATCCTTTGCAGCAAATAGTAGTTCAGAAGAATTTGCTGTGCTGGCTTTAGAGGGACTTGGGCAGGTGGCATATGGGCAGCTTTCCTCACTGAACTTTCTCAGTTCTCTGAGGAGGAATAATCACCTTTGTGGCCTGTTGTGGACCTTGGTCAGTAGAGAAACAGAGTTTGTGACCCTCCCAAAGCTCCATGAAGACAACAGCTGAGAGTGTCTCTAAGATATTTTAAGGACCATGTGCAGAACTGGGTACTGTAACCCTAGAGGACATTATCTCCAGAAAGAAGGTCAAAATCTGTTTAACATAATCTACACTGTGCTGAAATTTAGCTAACAATCTAGAACAAAAGCCTTGAAGACTTTCTCAATGTATATGGCATCATGGTCTGACACCAGTATAAACTGCAAATCGTGAACTGCTAATACACATCAAAATCACAGAATATAAGAATAGTTCAGGTTGGAAAGGGCCTTGGGTGATACCTGGTCATCCTCTCTGTGCAAAGCAGGACTACATTCAATGTTGGATTAGGTTGTTTAAGCCCTGAATGTCCTGCAAACTTTATCTATGTGTGCTATTATAGTCCAAATGTTTCCATGAGAGGACAAAGTCTGCTGGGTTTGCATGGAGAAACAGCTTCATCAAAGTGTTGTCTGGTTCACATATCCTTTTGATACAGTATAAATCAGTCTCGGAGCCTGAACCACAAGCCTGAATGCAGCATCCCATGATCCTTTCATTGGTATTTCAATATCAAGATCAAAATACATAGAAAAACTGAGCTGTTTAGCCAACACTGATCATCATTCCAGAACTTTAGATTTGCAAATTGTATGTCTTTCTTAAATACTCATGAAAAAGCTAACAAATGTGGCAGCAAAAGAACAATTAAATTCAATTAGAACTGACTAATGTTATGGTACTGTGAAAAGATTATATCTTCTCAACTTGAGTAAGTGATTGCTCTTATGGTTAAAGGATGACAATGCCTCCAGTTCTAAAAATGTAACATTCTAAACTGATCTATGAATAAGTCTGACTTTTTTCTGTTACTAGTCCAAAAGGAGCAGAGCCTTAATTACCTGCAGTGGTTTTGTTTCTGTTCTCCAGAGAATTTCTACAACAGTTGCTCCAACTGGTTGCTTGCTTCCATGTGCTGTAGGTTACAGACAATTCCCATAGCATAAACAAATCACAGCAAATTATCTCATTTTCTGTTTTCTTCTTTCTACAGGAATTTATTTCTGGCTTTATTCATTGCCTGAATGGAAGAGAAGACTGGCAGAAACATTCTGCAGAGATTAAATACAACCACATCTCTGTTTCTTTTCATAGCTTGTTTCCAGCATGAGTGTTTAAAAGCCAGTTAAAATACTGCCATATCTTTTCAAGTGTCTTATTCATTTTTTTAAACCCAAACCTTCTGAATTCGATCTCTTATATTGACTTTTCTCATTAGAATTACTGGGAAATTCTGGACTGCTGCAACAGCATTTATTGGGAGTGCGGTAAAAAAAAAAATATTCAATTGATGTTTGAATATATAAAAGATATCCGGCTTTTGCAGAATCATAAGTAAATAACACTTTTAAAGTAAGATGACCTTAAAGTGACCTCTTAAAACAAGTTTATATCAATACTGGGTGTGTGGATTACTGCAGTGATATTTACAGGGCATAATCTGTTAATTACAGAAATTCATGGACTTTAAAGCCATTTGGTAGTGAAGTCCTCAGTTTCTATTATTACTGGCAGCAGTTTATATTGTTATATGTAAGCATGTCTGTTTGTTTTTATGTACTTGCTGTTATTTCATGAGGGATAATTTAACACTGTTGGAGGTAATTGAGGTTCAGGAATAGCATATGTAGAATTTTGGTCATGCAGTGCATCTTGTGGTTTCTGCTGTGTTAAAGAATTGGCACACATATATACTCTTTTCAGCCTGAGATTATTTGATGCTCACGCTAAGGCCTTCCAAGCCCTATGCTTAACCTTGAGAAAAAAAACCCTTTCTTATTATTTCCCTTCCCCCACCCCCTGTAGTAGCACAACGCCGCAGTCAGACCTGGGGAGCTTTTCAATGCATCTCTGCTTGTGATGCTTAGAAAAACTGGGTTGTGCAAGTCACCCCCTCTTTTCCAGTAAGTACTGATGCCATTGTCAACAGACACTTCATAGTTTTAGAAATAATGAATAGCACCTTTGGAAGGTCCTAGAGATCAATGAGAATTGTACTTTTCTTGGATATCTCCTCACTTTTGAGGCAAGTAAGTGCAAGGTGCTAAAGTATTTTATCTAGGGATAAAAAGTGCTATTTCATCTTTAAAATCCAGAACTGTTCTGGTCATTCTCTGCATTTTAATTGTTTACTTTTTTTTTTCTTTTTTCTTTTTCTGATATGATTTTTTTTTTTTGTCCTTATAGTTCAGACTTCATCTCTGGAAACTTAACTGTCAGGCTGACTTTTAACATCTCCAGGATTAGAAGTTATCTGTATCCTACAGCTTTAATTTTCTGATCATTTGTATGATTTGATTAAAGAGGTGTTTAACTAGGTACAGTTCCTGGGGATTTGGACAAAATTCAACTTTTCCAATTAATAAGGGTTTTACAACCTTTTAAATAATTTTCAAAGTTTGTTTTAAATAGTGGAGGAGATTAATCTAAGAAGCAGTAATCCCTTCAACAGTTTTCCTAGATGTATGATGAAAAAGATAGACTAGTTCTTTTGTTTTGTTTTGTTTTTTTAATCTGGTGGACTAGATTTTAATCATCAGGTCTCAGGAAACTTCTCCATTCCATGCAGTATTAATGTTATAAATATGTGCATAACACACAACAGATTTAGGTCTTGTTGCCAATCTTTAATGAATCAGAACTTTGCTTCATGTTGCCAAATCTTCTGGTCTCCTTTTCACTCGTACTTATCAGGAAATTGCTTTGGTGTATAATTGGTACTGACAATCTCAGAAGCAGCCTTTTTAATTATTTATTGCTTTGGTATCCCTCCCTGTGTTAAACCTTGACCTCCCTGAAAGGGTTGGAGACTAAGAGAGTAAAGAAATATCGAATTTTTAGGAAAAAACCAAACCAAATAAACAGAAAAACCCAACACAAAACCACCTCTCGGCTCCTGGACGTGACCCTGTGGCCTGGCTGAGGGGGCTGCTCACTAAAGATGCTTTGCAGGCTTATTGTCGCGATCGGTTGTGCGCCGTCACCGGGGGAGTTTGCCCTGCTCTTGTCTGCCAAAAGGTCTGCTGGCAAGATGCCGGCTGGAGAAAGTTTTACAGCGAGGAAATAAAAAGACTGCCTTGGCTGAAAAGAAATGGGGATGGTGGTACTGAAAATGGTCCTTAGAAAGTAATGTTTGTTTTGTTGTTTTGTTTGTTTGTTTGTTTGTTTGTTTTTTTCCCAGTGAGATTTCTTTTTTTTTTTTCCCCGAACGGGGAGGGGATGGAAGGGAGGGGCAGTGGAAGAGGCAAAACAAAATTCAAAGAAACAACAACAACAACAACAAAAAAGAGTTATGAAAAACCTTGCTCCTACTGGTAGACAAACTTACAAGACCAGCACAACAGAAAAAAGTTCTTCTTCTTTTTTTTTTTTTTTTTCTTTTTCTTTTTTTTTTTTTCTTATTTTTTTCTTTTTCCACTACATTAACAGGGACGCAAGTTCTGGAGGAACAGAAAGCAGACTATATGTGCAATGCTAGTATCTGTACATTACATAGAAATTGTTCACTTCTCTTCTTCTGCCATTAGTTTTTTTATCATCCGTTAATAGAGCAAAACGTAAAATATGCCTTTAGCACAGAATTCTAGGATTCCCTTCCATCTCATTAGATCTGTTTGCGTTTTGTTTGCTCCCACAGCAAAGGGCACTGTGGTGAAACCGAGTTGTGAGTGACCAAAACCAATGACGTGAGCTGGATTGGTAAGAAAGAGTTTTGCTAGCTTGTTTTTCTTTTTTTTTTTGTGCAGCGCTCCCACCTAGATGCGTCATTGCTACTAGTTTCAAATGCACATTTTTGGCCTTTTAGGTATTTATTTTTCCTTTTTTGTTTGTTTGGTTTGGTTGGTTGTGGGGTTTTTTTTTTGTTTGTTTTTGTTATTTTTTGTTTTTTAATTCCCTCTTAAATCAGGTCCTCGGTATTAAGAGCAACACAGCATCAAGGACTGTTTAAAGAAACATGGCATAACTTGAGAAGGCCACAAAGTGTGCCATTATCTACCTCTTTCATTAACATAATGAAGTCTGTCTGGAGGGAAGGGGGATGGGAGGAGAAGGGGAGGGGGAGGGGGGGTTGGGCAGCAGTTACTGTCCTCTCCGGGCCGGCCTAAAAATTCCAGTAAAAAAAGTCCGAGAGTTTCCTTTTGAACAGCATGAAGATTTAGGAGTACACACAATATTACCACTGCTTGGATTAACTCAGAACAGTAAACCGAGCGTTACGGAGGGGGCTTTTTGTTGTCTCTTTGCTGAATTTTTGCTGAATCTTCTATAGACTAGTGACCAAGTGAGCGGGTCCTTTTGCATTGCCGTCCGGGGGGGTTCCCTCTTTGTTTGGCGGGACTATAAAACCGTCGCTGCTGCCTCGCCCTAGCTGGTAGTAAGTGTGTAGCTGATGGACGTGGTTCCTGGAGCCAAGGTTGGGCATGCTTTTGTAGTAAACATCGTCGGCGTCGCCGCCACCGCTTTTGGCCGGCGGGGGATCGGTCTGGGTGCTGGCGGTGACGCTTTCCGTCATGGGCATGCCGGCCAGCGCAGGCATACTGGTGTAGAGAGAATCCCTGTTGGGCGACTGGAGGTCGTCCGTGTGCTCATTGGTCAGCAAGGGGAAAAAGCTCTCACTGTTGTCTTGCGGGATGCGCCGCCGGCTGTAGAGGTGGGGCTGGTGGTTGTCTGCTGAGTATACCCGGGGGGGCAGCAGCGGGGCGTCCGACTCCTCGTGAATGAGCTCCAGGCCCAGGCTCTCCTCGTGGGTGAAGGAGGTGGCATCGTCCAGCACGATGGCGTCATCCTCGCTCCCACCGCCCACGCTGTTGACGAGTTTATTCATCAGGTTGCGGCTCTGCTCGCTGGAGCGCTCGTGGTTGTTCAGGTAGGAAGGGATGTAGTTGGAGGTGAGTTCCTTCAGGATCTTTTTCTCGAGGGCATTCTCAGTGTGGTTGTACCCGCGGTCAAGGATTTGCACGCAGTTGCTGAGGTACTCGCCGCTGGCGATGCTGTAGCTGTTGCCATGATTACCATTCAGTGGTAGAGTATCCGTGACACTTGTATCCCTGGCATTGTTCAGAAGCCCCTCTGAAAAACATTACACAAGAGAGGGTGACTTGTACAAACAGGACACTCACGCGGGACGTGCACACTCAAACCCCCTTCCTAGCCTGCCGCGGCTGCTACGGGCTCGGCGGTGAGGAGAGAGTGTCGCGGCCAAAAGAGGAGGGCGCAGCTCCAGCTAAATGGCTTAAGGTCTTCCCACTGGAAAAATGGAAAGCTCCATCAAGTATGTGACTTGATGCGGCAACAGCTGGTGGGAAGGAATAACCTCTCCTGGTCACGAACTCCTACGGCTCTCGAGCTTTGCTCTATGCGTGGCTGGGGGGAGCTTAGAAATAGATGACCCTGGGGGAGCTTAGGAGTAGATGACCCTGGGGGAGCTTACAAATAGATGACCCTGGGCTGGCGCCAGTTGCTGGCTCCGGCACTTTGGAGGAAGGTGGCAATTCCTCCCAGCTGAGGAAAATGTATTTGCAGCCCAGGTTCATCCAAGCTTTGTTTGGACCCTTCCTGGAGACAAGAAATAAATTCGCTCTCCCCTTTTGCTGGGCAGGCTGCCAGGGGAAAGGCGTAAAGCCTGGATAGCGGGATTTGGGAGTTAGCAAGGTGGAGACACAAAGTGCTTCCTGGCCCAGGCTGTTTTGGAACCAGGCTAAATGCCTGACCTCCCCCAGCGCCAGGGCACGGCCCAAGCTATCTACTCCCCACTGGCTGGGGGGGATTTTCTAATACAGTGACCTTGGAGGCAGCTGCTGTGGGGTCTTGCAAAGCCTTTAAAAATAGCTCCCATTTCACTTGGAAAGTTAAAAGCAGAGGGTTCAGCGGAAGGTAACAGCAAATACCATCACCACCATGGCACGGTGGGCTCAGGGGAACCTGCGAGGTGTAACGGGGTCTCAGGCTGCCCCCCCACTAACTGCCTGTCGCATCTCCAGAGGTGTCTCGACACTGTCAGCGTACGGCTGGAGCTCAGCTCTTTCCCAGCATGCTGTGGGAGATGGTGGGGAAGCGCTCTGAGATTTCATTACAGGCCTCCTTGGAAGGAGTTGCAGGTGTGGGGATGCAGGAAACGCCGTATGGACCTGAGGGCTCGGGGCCATCGCCGAGAAGTGGCAAAGCAACCCGCAGCGAGCCGCAGCGGGTTAGAGGAGCCGTTAGCTGGCAAGTTCAGATGGACAGTTGCTCATACCATGCTCGGTACATGGCACGTGTACCTCGCGAAAATACAGGATTCGGTCTATATCTGCGATGGAGTAGCTGCTGCGTGCTAAGGGCTGGAAAGGGCTACTGCGGGTTTTCTTCGTGCTTTGGAGTGAAAAGCCCCGAACGTGTTGGCCACACGCCTGTCGGTTTCTGAAGCTTAAGAGGGTGCTGCAGTACCCCAGGTTTCCCAACAAATGAGGGAGAGATGCCAAAAAACTCAACCAGCCATCACAGACATAGAGCAAAGCCGTTGATTTTCACGGTGGGGACTCTCTGACCGAGTCATGATGCTTGGAGGGAGGGGAGGGGAATGAAAAGTGAGTGTTTTGGGGAGAGGACTGTATGCAATGGGTGACGGGTACAACAGTATCTGTCTGATGGTCACGTTGAGTCACCTATGCATTGAGGCGCTGAATGCTGCGCTTCTGCTGCCAATGCATAGATCTGGGGTTTGGTGGGGGAATAGCATGGAGGGGAGGACAGAGTGGGGTCCGCAGTGAAACACGCTGCATAAAAAAATGCCGTGACTTCGCAAATCAAAATGTGAATTAAAAAAAAAAAACAAAACAAAACAAAAAACCAAGAACAACAGAAAACCAACACGACATCCACACAGTTCTATGAGAAACCACGCTGGGAAAACACAAAATGAGGACTAAACAAAGAAAGCATCATTTAATCTCATCTCCATGTATATGTACACGTACATATATATATGCAGGCATACACATATATATGTACAAATACATCTATGTACACGCACACATAAATGTACGTGTACCTACGCACACGCATACACGTATATATGTACACGGCCATATATACACACACGCATACACACGTATATACACAGGTATATTCATATTCTTTTGCTTGCAAAACTGTGAGATGAATTTCCTTTAACTACATCATCTATATGTGATGCAAGAGAAGTGAACTAAAAAAAATTACATTTGATATGCAATGTTTAGCTTTACTCCCATACTTGTCTCTCTGTAGGGCTCTAAACGACAGCATGAAGAAAAGGAAAGAAAAAACAACAAGTAAGCTTACAGCGACAGTAGGAGAAACATGAGTAAAAAGCAAATTGATGATATGTAGAAAAGAGAGTTAACGGAAATAATTTCCACTGCCCAGAATACATGAATTTGTTACATGGTTTATTTCAGCTTAAAAAATATTGACATTTTTAGACAGGAAAAAAAAACCCAAAAACCCAAAACCCCCTCTATTTTAACGCGCAATATTCAATAGACTACATATTTTTTTTTTTTCATTTATTTAAAAATGATCACATTTAAAACGTTTTTCCAATGCCATTATAAAACGTTCAGCGTGCAACACAAATCAAGAAATAATGCCTGGAAATTTAAGAAAAGTTCTAAAGCTGGTAACGGTCATGCTTGAAAAGACAGGCACTGTCAGTGTCACTTCCAAAGTCTTAAAATGAATGGCTTTACTTACTGTTAGTTATAATAACCCCTGGCAGTTGAAACCGAAATCCATTTCCTTGCTAAAAATCTTTTGCCGTCCATCCTTTGCAACAGTGCTTTGTAAGAGTACGACTTTGTTCATCATGGGGCTGCTGGCATTTGACAACCTTTGGTAAGTCTGCTTGGTTTTAGGTTTGGTTTGTTTTTTTTTTTTTTAACCTGAGCACATGGCAAACTACATGGGCTTTGCGGACAGAAAAAAAAATAAATGAAGAGGAAGAGTAGTTCGAATAATGGCACCGCTAAATGAAGCTATTGAGGAGAACGGGTTAAAACGAGAAGAGCCAGAGATGAAGATGAAGAGCCAGTGATAACTCTCAGCTTCCCACTCTGCAGTGGTGTGTGGCACGCTGGGCTTTAACCAGAGCTCCTTAACGGGACTGCCGCCTTCTCTTAAAATTACCTCTCACGACAGCAGCCAGGCCGTTTGGAGAAGCTCCTGCATCCGAGAGACTGAGCCAAGCTTTGTCTGTCAGCTTCCAACGGCGGTGAGCGCTCGGCACGTGCTGCGGGGTGCCAGACCCCTCGCCTACCGGCTCCTCCTTCCTCTACTCTCTGCGTCCCCACCAAGGAATCACTTTCACCACCGGGACATGTGACTTTGGCCTTTTAGGCTCAGATTCCTCGCCTCTTCCCAAGGGTTTTTTAGGGCTCCTGGTGAGTCTCTACTGCAGACGGGGCAGCTTCAGCTTGAGCAGAGCCAGGGTGTGAAAACACCAAACCGGGGAGGGGGAAAGGAAGGGGTGGACCAGATCATCAGGCCCTGGGTTTCTTATAGCGTCCTGTCCCTGTCATTGGCCAGCACCAGGAGTGGTAGATGAAGGTACCAAAAAAAAAAAAAAAAAAATTCATAGCCTCAGTGATATGGAATGAGTTAGTTTTGGATGATGTCAGCTAGCAACGCCCTCACCGCACGCCAATCCCAGCCAAGGCACAGCCAGAGATGGTGACAGCGTCTACTTTTACAAGGCACTATCCCTGCTTTGCCTGCTGGCGCAGCATCCCTCGGTCCCACAGAACTGCCGAGGCCGTCAGACCCGGCTGGTTTTTGCTAATCTTTGTTTCTGCTGCAGGATCTCCTATAATGCACAGTTTCTAATCGTCCAGGGACAGTAATCAGTTTGAAAAGCAACAGCTATCCCATTACTATGGTCACTAATTAACTTGCAGCCTCCTGAGAAAAATGGGTTGGGTTTTGCTCCCTCTGAAGTGAATGGCAAAGCTGCAAGGGCTTAAATGGGATCAGTACTGGTCCCACTCTCTTTCTTCATCTCCCAGGGCTGAAGCCTGAGTAGGTTTTGCTGTTATCCATCTGGCTGTGCTGCACTGAATAGCACTTGCAAACCAATGACACTATTTTTGTGGAATAAAATGCTGTTAGCTCAGGTAACTGTATCAGAATCTAGTCTTAAAAAATCAGAAGAACACGAGATTATTAAAATGCCCGTAAATCCTTTTTGTCGCATTTTCGCCCCGATCACTTGGGTTCAGTCAAGGCACACAGAACTGAACATCAGGACTCCTCTTATGCAGAATACTGACCCAGCATTACCTGCTGCCACTTGATGTAAAAGTACCCCAAAACCTCAGTGTTCTCATGCAAGAAGCTATACAGACCATCAGAGCTCATTTCAACATCTGCAGTACGTTGAAGTTCTTAAAATTCAGAGCGTTTCACGTTTAACAGGAGCCCCTTCTTTAAAAAGCATTCATGAAAGCAAATTTATTGCACAAAGTTAGCACAGTCTGGGAAAGTAATGAACAGCAAAAAGGTCAAATGTGTGCTTTCCTTATGCTTTGAATGCAAATACCCCAGTGATGCAGCTCAGTATCTCTTTCCATCGTAAACAATACGCTGTCATAGAGTACAAAGGGGGTTTTCCTGATGGCATTAAAACTATCATTATTTTCCCTTCCCTAGAGAACCTTTACTGGAAAGGGATGCCTTCACTGGGAGTGGAGAGCTGACAAGAGAGCTGGCATATCTGCGCTTGAACGCAGCGTTACTCTGCAATGATTCAGCCACTCTGCAAGCCAAGAAAAAATACAAAGGAAAAAAGGAAAAAAGGAAAAAGAGAAAAGAAAATAGAAAATAGGAAAACTAAAAAAGAAAATAGGAAAAAGAAAAAAAGAGAAAGGAAAAAAGAATAAAGAAAATAGAAAATAGAAAAGAAAAAAGGAAAAGGAAAAAGAAAAAAAAAGAAATAAAGAAAAAAAAAGAAAAAAAGAAAAAAGAAAAATAGGAAAGAAAAAAAAAAAAAGAAGAAAAAAGAGAAAAGGAAAAAGAAAAAAGAGAAATCCCCCTGAAGTGGCCGAGCAAGACAGAGCCACCAAGAGCCAGGAGCTGACAGAGCTCCACACTCCCCAGCTCCTCCTCAGGTCCTGCTCAGGTGCATCTGCCTCTCCCTCATGGAATCATCAGGACAGCCACTGACAGACACGGTCCCTTCCCACAGCCCGAGCAGAGACAAACACGTAGGTGACAAGAGCCTGATTTGTACAGCAGCATCTCCGTTAGGGCCAACTGCCTCACTACCTATTTATTTTCCACCGCCGAAAGGAGGACGTGCTAGTTTCCCTCTACCTTTTTAGTTTTTTATTTCAAATAGTGCACATAGAAAGTATTAATACAAGCGGCAAAACATTTTTTACAATATCTGACCTACTCTCCTTGCTTCAGCTGTCATTTTTTTCTCAGAGATGAACGGCAGTTTTGCTTTATTTTGCCTTTATTTTTTTTTTTTCCTTCACGAGCCAGCGTCCCGCTGACCACGTTTCCAAATGCCATTTTAAATAAGAGCAGCTTTGGTGGCAAAGGCCGTTTTAGCTTCACTTACCTTCAAAGGTGTTCCTGTTTCTGCAATGAATGGTTTAACAAGGAAACGCGCTGACAACAACGAGAGGAATGGATACATCCGACAAAACACACACACAAGACCAAAACGATACAAAAGCAAAGAGATTTAGAAATAAAAATTAAAAAAAAAAAAAAAAGAAAAAAAAAAAGGAAAAGAAAATCATCAGAATCAAAACCACTATGAATGCTTTGAGTAGAACTGACGAGGGTCTCTCAAAGTGAGTTTGATCGCTCATGGAAAAAAAGCCTTTTGGAAAATGGAAAGATGCATTGAAATGAAAGGAAGGGGAGCTTTTGCCCAGTTTCAGTAAAAAAAAAAAAACCAACAAAGCGTGCGAGGGGGTGGGGGAGAGAAAAAGGAAAAAAAG
>JAAGNO010002195.1:200255-210274 GCA_033439905.1 Ceryle rudis
CACCCCCAGGGCCTTTTCTGCCAGGCACTTTCCAGCCACTCCTCCCCAAGCCTGGAGCGCTGCCTGGGGTTGGTGTGACCCAAGGGCAGGACCTGGCTCTTGGCCTTGTTACACTTCAGCCCACTGCCCTTGGCCCATCGATCCCAATGTATAGTTCTCCTTATCTGCTAACCTGAATGATATGCATAGCTCCATCAATGCATTTGCCTGTACCAAAGCTCTGCCCCATACCAGTGACAAACTCTGTTTTGCCTCTGCTGCTCTCAAGCCTCACCAAAACAAGGAACAATCTTTTCTTTAACACGTAACTTCATTTTTTCCTCTAGAAAAAACTATCACAACACCCTCCCTGGCTTCTCCCAGCTTGGAAATCTAAAGGGTAACAAAGTACCTTATAGTTCATGACTTTTTTTTCCTCTCCCAGTTGTCTCATATCCAAAGAGAGACAGCAATTACCGTATTACCTCTCACTTAAGACATGGATAAAAATAGGCTGGAATCACATTGATGTCTCATGCTGACTGTTGTTTTGCAAGGCTGTCTGAGCTATCTGAGTGCTTTTTGACAATGATGCCCCAAAAGTGCAAAGAGATCTGTCCCTCATGCTCCTGAGGCGGCCACTGGGATGTACCCAAAGGTCTGGCCGTGCTGCACCAGCAGTGCTCATGCTTTATATCACACCATGGTGACAGATATCCCGATTTCCCTTGCTGGCTCCCTCCACAGGTACAGTACAGGTCCATGATTAGCTGGCCAAAGCACAACTAACGACAGCAGAATTGGAATAATAGAAATGTTGTTGATTGCTTTTAATCTCCAGGTCTTTTTAAGAACTGGTTTTAGCCCAAGTACCAAAAAATATCTGCTGTTACAGCCAAGCAGTCAGCTGTTCCACTTTCTCCTCATGAATCTAATGTAAAGGAAAACTTGTCTGTTGCTTTCCCTTCATACCTTCTACTTTTCAGCTTTTAAAGTAGTAAGTTTTAGCAAAGAGTCCATCCTAGGTGCATCCCTTTTGGTCCAGTTTTTCAGCATCGCTTCCAAGCGCCTGTACCACCTACACCAAACACCCTGCAGGAAAAGGGAAATTTCTTTTTTCTGCTCTCAAGGTAATCATCTTGCTTGAGCTTTTACAATCCCTATAATTTTTCAGCCAGACCAAAGGCTGCAGAGAGGGAGTGCGAAGAGCAGGTATTCCACTGGATCCTGAATCGGAGTCCAGAACCATGGGGTGGAATGGCATGCTCTTCATTTGATGGTAGAAGAGGAAAACCATCGCCTGTTTCTGCTCCCTTCCTCCTGATTTCAGTGGAGTAATAATCCTAAATCCACACATTACTAAGCCATAATGAGTAGCAAGGGGAAACAAAGTCTGAAACATTTTGAACTACTCTGTAACTAGACGTTACCTTCAGGAAATATCAGAAGTGGTCATGTATGTCTTAGGAGTCAAGAGCGAGTATATTTTTTATTACAAAACTCATTCGAGAATCACAAAATCCTACAATGTTTGGGGTTGGAAGGGACCTCTGGAGATCATCAAGTCCAACCCTCCTGCCAGAGCAGGGTCACCCAGGGCAGCCCACATAGGAACAGAGCCAGGGGGGGTTGGAAAGTCTCCAGAGAAGGAGACTCCACAACCTCCCTGGGCAGCCTCTTCCAGGCTCTGTCACCCTCACACCAAAGAAGTTTCTCCTCCTGCTGAGGTGGAACTTCCTGGGTTCCAGTTTGTGCACATTGCCCCTCGTCCTGTCACAGAGCACCACTGACAAGAGCCTGGCTATTATGTCAGGCAAGTTTGGGGTTACAGCTGAAATTCCTTTTAGGATAAATGAGAGTAAGAAAAATAACATTATGGCCAACTACTTTTGAGGAAGGATTAGTAAATAAAAGAGGATCTGGAGCTTAAAAATGCCATGAGCAGTGTGGTATCTGCTAAGTCAGAAAAAGACATAGTTACGTATCTAAAGGAGGGATGCACTAACACGGACACCGTATTCCAGACTGATGCCCAGGAACTTCATGGAGGAAGAAGAAGGGATGGGATGGTACAGAGAGATGCTGGCCATCATACAGGAGTATGGATAGCTCGAGCAGTCTTGCCTGGGATGCTATCAAGCAGCAGGGGACTGTGAGTAATGTGAATGTGATGTGGGGAAAACTGAGAAAGTACCTCCGCTGGAGGATGGCTCACTGCTTTCTGCTCCCACAACAGACGCGTGATAACTCAGTGCTGGCCCAGGCCATGGAGAAGTGGAGTTGGGCCAGGACCTGAAGGATGCAGTGTTTCTGTGGAGAAAGGATTTTTTCTCCCTGCTTTAGAAAGGGGGCTGCTGTCCAAAGGGTCTGGGCAAATGATCAGTGCACAAAGAATATTTAACCTGGGATAATACAGACACTTCCATACAAAGGGGAACAGGTGCTGAACAGGTACTCAAACCCTTTTGTATCAACCTCGGGCAGGGAAAGCGGCTAACCATACAACTCAAGGCTCACACTTTACTCCTCTGAGCTTTTATTGCACACTTCTAAATAAAACATTAATGAAACAGCTCCTTTAAAGCTTGATACATACATACTGAAATATTAAGAGGAAGACAAGAACTGTGAAAACCACATTGCCCCACTGGTCTGTTCAGGCTGCAGCTCTCTCTGGAGAGATTGCAGAAACAACTTATGCTCTATGCAAGGCCCTGATACCACTGATGTTTCTTTTCAGCTGGAATAAACAGGAGAAAGTGTGAAATATCTGGGCTCTGTGCAGTTGGGATTAATGTTGATGTCAGGGGTATTTCCCTAGCAGAATTGACCATCTGCTGCTTTGGAGATGCTAAGTCCCAAAGAACTGTTTTAAGCTCCATTTTGCAGACACTTCTGTCTACCAGAAAAGAAAAATAAACCCAACAAATATTGTGCCTGACTGCATGAAACAGAGAGAGGATGCCCCTGCATAATAATACAACTTATTCAAGTCACTTAAGTGTCTCACCTAAAAGACTTCCCTTCCAACACAGTTATCAGGCTGCTTCTGTAGTCAGTGGAGAGATTCAGGCCCTATGGGTGATTTCTCTCATCCGATGTTACACATGAGGAAAAAAGCTGGACAAATTCTGCTTTGGAGATGGCTCCCCCGGCAGTTCATTTCCCAACTGACCTTTAAATAACAGGCACATCCAGTAACAGGCTCTGCCACACTGGGGTGAAGATTACCCACTTGAAACCTCTTCCTAGCTTTCTCAATTTATGGTCATACTCCCTTCTTTGCACAGAAAATAAAACCACAACCAAAACAGAAAACACCACCTTAAAATGAAAAAGGAGAGATGCTTTTCTTTTGCTGACAAGCCCAGAAGGTCCTGTTTGCTAAAGCATTTCCCTTTGTAGCCTGGGCTGCATCAGAGAGCAAGTCAACTTTTGTGCTGTGCTTCATGCGTAACACACTTTGGGTCGCTGCTGAGACGGGGCGATGGATGGCCAAGGGAAACAGCGGGTCTTTGCTGTAGCTCTTGCGCGACAACTGATCCCCCTCTAAATTAGCCCCAGAGAATCACAGAACCATGGAATGGTAGGGGTTGGAAGGGACCTCTGGAGAGCATCGAGTCCAACCCCCCTGCCAGAGCAGGGTCACCCAGGGCAGCCCACACAGGAACAGAGCCAGGGGGGGTTGGAAAGTCTCCAGAGAAGGAGCCTCCACAACCTCCCTGGGCAGCCTCTTCCAGGCTCTGTCACCCTCACCATGAAAATGTTTCTCCTCACGTTTACATGGAACCTCCTCTGTTCCAGCTGGCACCCGTTGCCCCTTGGCCTATCATTGGTTGAGACTGAGCAGAGCCTGGCTCCATCCTCCTGACACTCGCCCTTTACATCTTTATAAACATGAATGAGGTCAGCCCTCAGTCTCCTCCAAGCTAAAGAGACCCAGCTCCCTCAGCAGGGAGATGTTCCACTGGCTGTAGCTCACCAGTCTTTGATGCAAAGACAGAGGGAGATGCAAAGGCAACGTATGTGGCTAAATCTGGTGTTTGCAGTCATGGCATCTTAGAGCTGCCTTTAGCAACGAACCTTCAGTGCAAAGTGAAAATATCCTGGTGCAAAAGCCACCAGAGTGGGCTGAGGGATTAAGGTGCATCTCCGTGCTAACTACACTGCCTTTCCCCTTTGCACTGATTTGGGAGATAGATATAAAATATTCAGAGAACTGAAGCTTATACTCCTGGTTCCCCAGCACTCCGTAGTCAGTATTACTAACAACACAGTCCAAATCCTTCAAGCCTGTCCTCAGGCAAAACTCACCCTAAAATCAATGGGGATTCTGGGTGAATAAAGACTGACTAAGAACCAAAGTCCCAACTCAATTCTCAGTTGAGCTTTGTGGTCCAACCGTCGGGACTGGAAACACTTTTGATTTTCATTGTCATGAGAGGAACAGCTGGGCCCAGTAATCCCAAGCCTACCCCCTCTTAATTCCGGCATCAACTGGGCAGATACAGAAAACAGAATTTGGCATCTGCTTGCTCAAGGCTAAGCCATAAAGTAATTGTACTGGAGGAGAAAGAAATCAATCTCTGAGGCTCTTTTTCTGTTATTTCCTTACCGTCATTTTCCTGCAACTCCCCGAAAAAGACTTTTTTTTAATCCCTCCCGTACCAGGCATCACATTTTGTTTGGCATATATAATTCTGATAGCCTTTCCTCCACACATGCCTATAAAGTTCACATCAGTCAGTCCTTCAAACCAGGTAGATCAACACAGACAATTTTGTTCCAAGCACAGTTTTTTTCTCACATTTATGCTCTGCTGTTCCTTTTTTGCTTTTGTAAAGATGACAGGATTGCTACATGGCCAGAACAATCGGGACTCTTGTGATGCTTAACACAGGCTGTACGGTGCTGTAATGGCCCATCTGCACCGTCAGCAATGAGGTTTGACACCTCAGCAGCTCCTGGCACAACCAGTTTGCTGAGGGAAAGGGGAGATTTCAACTTCATTTCATTTACCTTTTTGCTTTTCTTAACTCCCTTCCAGAAATGACAGTTCTTGAAAATGCATGTGTAAAAGGAAAGAAAGTGAAGAAAGGAAAAAAAAAAGGCAACAACCACCACAAAACCTCCTCCCAGTTATCACTGTAACATTTCTTATAAGGGAGGATAGGGTCCAGAGCCATTCGAGGTGAGGAGGAGGGTGGGGGCTGTGAAGGGGTAACACATTTCAGACTCCTTAAAGCCATCACAAGAGTTAGAGATATGAAAAAAATAGTTTATAATTACCTCTGTTGAGTGAAGCTGAGCTGTTTATATCTCCAGTAATAAAGGAAGACTCGGACTGCTTTCGAACTGTGTCATTCCACATCCTGCGAATCCGGCTCTGAAGAGGGATTGAACCACAGCAGGTAATGAATTTTTAGCAGCTGCAGACAGGTTTCTTTCTGCCTCACTAAAGATGGCTATTGGCATGTCTAGCTCAGGATGAGACTTGTTTCTAGACAGCTGTAAGCAAGTGGTTGCTGTTTTGCTATAACTTGCCTCGTGCAAGCCAGACCCTGCCTGCCTAATTTCATAACACAAACGTCCAGCTCAAAGAAGAAATACATAATTGGATTGCCCTCATCAAAAAAAACCAAAAAAAGGCAATAGAAATTGTACAGGAGAGAAACCTAGACCTGTGTGAGCTATAGCTTTACCACTATAGCACCAGGTAATGGAAAAAAACCTTACACACAGGAGCTACATGCTTCCTTTAACTATCTCAACCAGCTTGTGTCTTGTACTTTGTGAAATGTAACAGAAGACTTGGTCTGTGTCTCGGTGTCCCTGAACGAACAGAAGTTTTCTATAGCTACTATCCATCTTAGGAAAATAACATGGGGGAAAAAAATTCCCCCACAAAGGAATGACTCCTGTTCCCCTACTGAAAAATTGGTGATGGTTTTGCCATCTGTGGTATAGCTTCTGCTGCTGAGAAACAGTGTTTCAAATGTGATGGCCTTCTATTTAGTTTCTCAGATATGCTGTGGAGTATCTACCTCTATGGCTTTTATGCCATTGCCTCACACCTCCCCACCTAGACCTAAAGACCACCCTAAAGAGCAAAAAATCAGCCAATATGCATCTTGCAAACGATTCGACCACAATCCCTGTGTGAAGATGGCTGAGGAACCCAGGTGTTCAGGAGGAACCCTCACTCACCTCTCAGAGTATGATCAATGTGTTCCACGACTGCATGAGAGCGGTGCTAGGCAGTCTGTGGGATGGGGAAGGCTGATTCCCACTGTGACAGACAGTGGTTTCTCCTAATTCCTAAAAATCCAGTGCTCCCTGGAGTGAGATCTTAGCCATACAAGACCTTCCAGGACTTGTGTGGTAATAGTTGCAAAGTGTCTGCTAGTCTAGTCTACTCATTAACTATGTAGGAACAGCATCTCCTTATCATGCATCAGCCCTCTATAAATGGAAGCACAATCTGACATGAGGCCCATGCACTTTTACAGCAATTCTTTTTCACCTGGACATTTAATCCATTATATTTCTCTGACATGATCCATTGTGGACTAATTATTCTGTTTCCTAAGTGCTTTTCAGAGAAAAAAAGGGATCTTAGGAGTTTGGTTCCTCATGGGCTTCTATATTCAAAAGTTAGGAGTCAGATGCTTTCAACAGCTTAGACTGATCTCCATCCACTCTCCATCAGCTGTGTGAGGTTTCTCCTACCTACAACAGGTTTCAGGCACTGCCATCCTTCCATGGACAAGCTTTGGCAGGCAAAATAATCTTCCTTGGTATCTCAAACCATGCCTGCCATGAAGGGAGAGCTGCCAGGACACTCACATAACCCTCAAAAGGGATTGTTTTGTTGTGCTGAGACTGGCATGAGGCCCATTAAAGTCAACTCTTCTCAGAGATGAGGGCACCTACCCAGTAGCTATGCTATGTAAAACCAAAGGTCTTCAAAACAGCTGCCTAAATGTTGCCAGATATAGTGAGTTTTGGACGTTATTGATTATCGTGGGATCTGATGGCCTGCTGGAGCGAGCCTCCATATTCTCTGGCTGTTATTTGCCCTGCAGAACATCCAGATCCACACAGATGTCAAACTGGGGCTCTTGGGTGACATCTTGGAAACCACTGAAAATAAATAATAATTTGCTCCAAGACACAAATCGCAAATTAGATTTTTCCTAGGAGGCTATAAACTGTTACTTGCTGCATGTCCTTCATAATTTAATCGTGGAACTGTCATGTATAATTACTTCCATTAGTAGTACTGAATAAATTCGTGTTTGGTTTCTACTGACGAAGAAGTAAGCTTCTTCATTTTCTATGAACTGTTCATCCCTAAATCTGCATCTGTACGTCCAAGTTCACTTCAGAATTGCAAAGTGAGCAAACCACACAAAACCGGAATTTTCAGGTGATCAAAGCGTAACAAATCCAGTCACTTAATAAGATAATCTGACCTTAATGGATTCTCCTAAGAGGTCTATAAACTAAGGCAAATTGAGTGAGGCAAGGAATTGATCAAACCACTGAATGCCAGCAAGCAAGCCCGGTCACTGGGAAGGCTATTGCAAGACTTTTGTAGTCTTCTTTTTTAGCAAGAACAATACTTGGTCATTACAGCATCACTGCTGTGCATGGCGACAGCAGTGCCAACAATCTTCAGCTTGTGATTAAAGGATGTACTGGGATGTAGCATAGCTGACAAAATGCTCCCAGCTCCTGATTCCCATGGAAAGTGGGCAGGACAGCTCAGGTAATGCTCACTCTCCTAGCTCTGAAGGGCAAATTTACACTTTTTATTCTCATAACAATCATTTAGGAGGTTCTTGAAGAGGCCATCACATTCCAAGGGAAGCCAGTGTGTTGAATTCAGGTCTGGGAGGGAGGGAAATCTCTGTGGGTGCACAAGGGAGAACCCTACGGCAGCTCCTTTGGTGCTGAGAGGAGCTTCCCTCACAGCGCAGCCACAAAGGGAATCGGTATGCCGGTGCAAAGCACCGGAGCACGGACAAGAAATGTGGGTTACCTGTGAGCCTGTGGAATATCTTCCAGGTGTCCGTGACCCCGAGGTTTTTCCTGAGCCGATGGAGCTCTCTGTACTTTTCCCACTACAGCAATGCGTGCGCAGGCATTTCCCATACTCCTTCCGTACCTAGCCAAGGGAAGAGCGACAGCAGTTAGCGGGAGGCTCTTCCTTCGACCCACTGCCTTCTGATTTACACCGGTTTTTCCTCAGTGGTTCATGCAAATGATAGCTGTTGCAGTATGCAGGGAAGAAGCCTGTTACCCCCTCGGGATGGCTTTGATGCAGCAAAGCTGCTCGTTGACATGGGCTGGATGCAGCCTCCTCTGAGGCACATGAAAGGAGCATGGGAGAAACTACAGCTAGGCTATTTATGACTGAAAATTAATACCCTCATAGATTTGATATAAACTAGCATATTGGCTCATCAAGGTACTAAAAGTTATTGCTTCTGGCAGGGGAGTAAGAAGAAAAAGTCCAAAAGAAACATAAAGGAGCTATTGTTATATAGATTTTTTTAAAAATTATTAGTTGCAGTCACATTGGAACTTGAGGAAACTGTAGAGGCAGCAGCCCTAGAGATTATGTTGCCCATGCACAGGGCGGGCTGGAGGCTGCTGCCCCACGATGCTGTGCAAGCCACTCATGTTTTAAATGGGCATCGCAGTCAAACTGGGCCAACTTGTTGCCTGAAGTAAAGCCATTTCACCTCTTTTGCTTCAGGGGATCTATGCTGACTTGTGCCAGGATCTAAGCTTTGACTAAGCTTCAGATGTGACTTTTTATGGACAGCAATACCCAGCAACCAGGTGGAACAGGACTGAAAATGAGCAGACTGTACTGAAAAGCCAGAAGCCAAGAGCAGGTCATGTTGTTCATTGACAAAAAAAAAAAAAACAAAACCAAAAAAACCCACGAATGTCCAAAACACCAGTCGAGGTTCCTTGGAGCACCCGGTTTAGCTGTGAAATTTTGCCAGACTGCCTGTGACCGTTTCAAAACTCTGTGAAGCAACTGTTTAAATAGCAAATTACAGCTTTTTCATTAGGCTCTTCCTTCAGCGCTTGAGACAAACACAATACCACAAGTGCCCAATATGCTCGAGTGCCTAATCAATCCTTAGCTGAGAGAAAATAATTCAATTGCTTTAATTAGCCACCTACTGCTCGCCTCTCTGCAGCTTTTTGCTGATTTTCTAGTCCATGATAGATAGGAAAGGATTTTATTTTTATTTTTTTTCCTTCTCTCAAATAATTCCTCCCTTGGCTCTTGGGTCAGAGAGATGCATCCACCCCACAGCATGGTACTAGCTGCATCCTCCTTCCCCCTAAGCAGCCATAAATCAGGAGCCATCCCAGAGTCATCAGTCATGGTTTAAGGGTGTAGACAGGCTTGAGACAGGGAAGAGAATGGTTCTCCCATGCCAAGGGAGCACCCCGATAGCCAAGGAGGCCGTGGCGCCCTGTTGGGCTGAGGGGTTAGAGACCGACCCTTTGTGAGGAGCATTGGAGGCAAGGGGATGGGCCAGTGAGAGTGGTGCAGAAATTCAAATCCCTCCTTAAAGAGGCAACTGGAGGTTTAACTAGCGATGGTAATGCTTCCTACATTCTTAATGCCATCTTGCTTGGAATCTTTCTTGCTGAAAGTTTTGTCATCATCAGCAGGCAGTTGAATCTCGCTAAAGCTTTTAAGCTTTTCAGATGCACAAATCTGATGATGAAATGACCAGGCTAAAGCTCTGAACCCCAAAGTCTCCCTTTGGTTTCCAGAATGACATTTTGCACAGCTCTGCCGATCCTTCCACAGGCACCACTCACAGGGCTCACTTGCTACGATGAATCTTACTTATGTCTTCGTATAATCACAGAATGGTCAGGGTTGGAAGGGACCTCTGGAGATCATCGAGTCCAACCCCCCTGCCCCAGCAGGGTCACCCAGGGCAGCCCACACAGGAACAGAGCCAGGGGGGGTTGGAAAGTCTCCAGAGAAGGAGACTCCA
>JAAGNO010002195.1:225871-236201 GCA_033439905.1 Ceryle rudis
GAGATTTGGAAACATTCATCAGCTCCCCTCTCAGGCTTCTCTTCTCCAGGCTAAACAGCCCCAGGGCTCTCAGCCTTAGTGACTAACGCGTCCCACAGTGTGCACAGTAACAGCACAGAGCAAAGACAGGACCTCGGATTTTGACAGATACAGTGAAGGGCACCTCTGGATTACTGTCAGCACAGCCCCTCTTTTTTTCCCTGTACTAACACCACAGTGACATGAATGGTCAGGGTTTAAATGGCCACAGAACAAGCACTGCACTGCCACGTGGCGCAAAGGCACTTGGGGAAGGGGTTCATCTGAAACCCTCCATATTGCACAGAGGATGGGGAGTTAAGCATCTGGAAACACCTGGATGGTTGGTTGTGCTGCAGCATCTGGTGCAGGTCCGATGAAAATCTGGTGTGCGAGGACCACAACCAGCCACAGTACATGCCTGACCACCCAGAAAGGAGTTGATGGATGGAAAACTGAAGAGCTGTGCTGCACTATTCACACATAGATGTATTTTCCTTTGTCACATAAAGCTTTCTACAGGGATGTGAATATAAAATAGATTCGGTCTATTCCTGTCTACGACAGTCTGAGATATTTCCTACATCCAACACCTACTCGGCACAATGAAAAGCACGAAGGAGAGACTTGTGCTCGACTCCAGAAAGCACCCCACATGGCAGCAACCTCCAGTAAAACAGCCTCACAGCTGCTCTAAAGTATTCCAGCTGGTAACATGTCCTCACGAGGAGCCATCTGCTAGAAAGAGAGCATCAATACCGCGCTGCTACGCCTCCACCTCACAGGTAGGCAGCACGGCGGGCTTTGCCATCCAAAAAGCTTGTGTGGTCCCTGGCTTGAAAGACCCATTTTCCCCATAAGCTCATAAGGGGTGGGGGAATCAATCCTCAAAAGAACCACCTTCCTGGGTACCTCTGTTGACAGTGATGACCCAGTTTGTGCTCGTGAGCCATTTTGTGCACCCTTTGCATGCCACATACACTCACAGATGGGCCACTGGAAAGATATGAGTGATGTGGGCAGAGCTACCAAAGGCTAAACAATGCTCCTCACTGCTCACCTCTGCTCGCTTGTGTTTGCTGACAAGATGCAAAGGGATGAAAGACCAATGGCAACAGTGGACCTCGAGTGCTCAGAAGAGCCACTGAAAAGGCTGGGAAGGAAAATCCCCTCCCACTGCACATTTGGGGCTGCATGGGCAGAAGCTACACACCCCCCCCAGCCAACGGGCAGCCGTTTTGGTGTCCCTGTCCGTGTTGCTTCATAATAAAGGGATTTTTAAATAGCAGAAGAGATCCCCTCCCAGGGTGAACCCTTAAAATTTCTGTATAAACATACTGAAGGAAGCAGAGAACTGAGCTGAAAAGTAAAATCACTGAACAAAATTAGTTCTGTTCTCACTCAAACCAGGACACTGAACTTTTTCAAAAGGCCCTAGGTAAAAGCATGCTACTCTTGTTGTGAAATGGGAGCTCATTTGCCCTCCTGGTGTCAGCAGCAGGCACAGAAACTCTTGTAGCTCCAAACAACACAGCCCACGTACAGGAGGAGCTCACATCTTCTCCTGCCTACATGCCTCAAAAGCAGCCTAGAGCACAATTCTCAGTGGGTACAACCCACCAAATTGGCTCCGTACCAACCTGCCATACAGGGAGGATGCTGCTGGCACAAGGGGACGGACCCACACATGTGGCTACCCTACTTTCCTCGTGAAAGTGCTGGGGGTAAAAAAATGCACCAGCTCTGTAACTCATCAAATCTTTTGCCAGGGAACTCGTGGGTAACCTGTGCTCCACCATGGGAATGTCAGATTCTTCCACGCTGGCACAATAATACAGGGACTGTTCCTAAAGGTTAGGGAAGTTTATTTTTACAACTTTGCACAGTGCTTACAAATCTTTCAGTCACACAGCATCTGGTTCAGGCACTGCCCTTAATGGCTTTTCTGTTGGTGAGTAATTAAAGGTATCCCAGGTGACACCTGATCCCTTATCAAGTTCATTAATTTAAGTGGAGTTATTTGGCTCTCTATTTTCTATACTTCATAATGTATTTCTAACCTTTAAAGTGACATAGGCAAGCACCAGATTGCAGGGGTGCTTATTAACAGCCTATTAAAATATTTTATGGCCTTTATTTTTACGTTGCCATAGGGAATGGAGTGTTTTGCTGTTGTTGAACAGGCTCAGGATTTATGTTGCGAGAGCTTCACCACAGCCTAACACAGAGCAGTGCTAGGAAATGAACTGGGAGAACAAACTCCCATTCAGCTCCCCGTGTGCCATAAAACTGTCACACACAGATGGCAGCAAGGGGCCCTCCAGTGCAGGCCCTCCATTTGGTTTGGTTTGGTTTGTCAAATATAAACTGCTAAAACAAGATAGAAGGCTCTGGGCCCGTGCTGAGAGACAGCGCGTGTCATGGGAAGCAGACCTGGGTGTCTTTTCAGCCATCGTGTAGACCCATGAAGGCAAGCTCAGAAAGGAGCTTTCTGATCACCTGTGAAATGAAGTGGTCCAGGATTTTTTATTCCAGAGTTGATGTACAGCAATCACATTTTGCAACTGAGATAGAGCCAATGGTTTGGGAAGAAGACCACGACCTTACCTAGAAGAAGACTACGATTTTACCTAAAAGATGACTATGATCTGACCTAAAAGTTTTCCAGGGATTGCAAGCCTGTCAAATCCCTGGGAAAGCTCCCTCAAAAGTGAATCCTCTTCTCTGTTAAAAATCTGCACCTTCTCCTACCTCAAGCAGATCTGATTTTGAGACAACAAATGCCTTGGTTTTAGAGACTTGACTTTGTCCTCCTTGGGTATTCAGAAACTACAATCAAGGCCCTTCTGAAACTCTTGTTTTGATAAACCTCCTAGGGTGGACTTGGGGTTTTCTTGAGCTTATATTATATTTCTCTTACTTTTTTCAAGCATAAAAAATGGTTTGTAATGAAGCAATATGTTTGGAAGGGTATCAGCAATGTACTTAGAAGTTTTTTAATTGCTTGTGTTTTCAAAACTTTTTAATGAAGTGAAATCAGGAATAGACACTCATCTGCCAAAGAACCTATAAAATATTTTACAATGACATTATAACTGACGTAACTGGTTGTATAAATTCCTGGCATTTTAAATGAAGATACTAGGGATTAGCACAAGCAAGATTATTCACTATGCAATTATTATTTCTGCTTTAATTATAAGGGCTTTTCCACCACCCCACCCAGCCTTGGTTTTTAATTTAAATGTCATACTGCGAAGCTTTCTAGACAGATTTTGTGTGGGTAACCTTGGAAAGACTGTTCTCAGCAAGCACTCTCACAGCACTAATGCATGATGAGTACTCACATTAGTAAGTGTTATTAAATGTACCTTTCCTTTAATGCCTCATTCAAGACCAAATGAAAGGCTATCACCCTGGGATCATTCCTGGACATCTGTGAGGTACTGCTCCTCCAGTTTCATCTTATAGCTGAGCAATGGCAGTAGAACCAGAGGCACACCACAGAGCAGCCTGCCTGCAACCTGGGCAGGGACAGACATGGCAAACGAGTGCCATGTGGGTCCCCAAGCTCACCAGGGTCTCCTGCATTTGTACAGGCTCTGGTGCCCTTTCCTCCCAACCCTTGAAGAAGAATTTCTGCTTAAGAAACTAAAGCCTCACCCGCAGGACCACGCTGGGGCTTGGCACATGAGGGCATGGCACGCCAGCGGCATGGCAAGCCCTGCCTGCTGGGGAAGCTTTAAGGGGGAACTGATCTAGTTTAAATTAAAGCTACACATGCGGGAGTGGCTCAGAGGCGAGAACAGTAACCTGGCTGAGAACTGCCTTGCGACTCTGCAGTTCAGTCATCTCCTAATGAGCTCCCCTCATGCCTCTTCTCCCACTCCCACCATGAAAGAGAGGGGAGAATCAACATCCAGCCGTGTTGCACAACGCTCTCCTTTCCTGGGCAGGCAGTAAAGTGCTGACTCCCAACAATTTTCTCCTCCTGAAGTTCATTAGACAGTTTTATTCATTCGCAGGCTCCTTATCTTATCACGTGCTGCACCTGAAATCCCACTTGTATTTTTGAGGCGAGTAATTAAAGCCAGAGGTACTTGAATAAACAGGCACTGACAGAGACTAATATTCTATCAATATAATGAAGCAGCTTGCCAGACAGTGAGATGCCCAGGCTCAGATGCTAACTGAATCCAAGGGCAAAATAAGCCTTGGTTGGCAAGCACATCTTCTGATGTGGGCACTTCCAGGTAAATCCCTGGTAACTTTGCTGAAACTAATCAGATTCTGGGGAGAATTTGGGTCATTAAATCTGTCAGGGGCCCAAACAAACAGAAAAGAAGTAAGGCTGCCGCCTTCAGAGCACAGAGAAATAGTAATGATCAACCATTTCAACACCTTCCCTGTAGAGACTGCAATAATTAGCCGGTAATTAGTGGCCACTATTTCCTTTTATGTAGCAGGACTAGGAGGCTACCTGCTTCAAGGACAGCCAACGCAACTTCTCTGCCTTCTTGCAAAACTGAATGGAAAATGCCACCGCTGGCAGCCAAATCCCAATCAAGACAGTGCTTCATCATCAGCCACTTGTTGGTACCCATTAGAAACCACTCTGCAGTATCACAACCCAAACTACTGCCCCTGGGTAGTGCTGCTGCCGGCAGAGTTGACTCCCCTGGACTCTCCTCGGAGAGCAACAACAGGAGAAACAGCAAAAGGCAGAAACAGGCAGTGAGAAAGAAAGAAAGAAAGAAAGAAAAAAACCCAACCACTTACTTGATATTGTCAAGACATCCAGATTCGGGTTTCAGTATGGCAGTATGATGAAACATTTTATAGAGAGCGATCCCAAGGAAGATGACATTAAGCTGCAATGGGGAGGGGGGGGAAAAAAAGGTTACGTGACATGGCACAACATGATGGGGAGCAAGTCAGCTTTTTCTCTGTAGCAGGGGAGTTGCTGTAGGAAATTATCTCTAAAACCGCAGTTCTGTCGTAACTGAATCACAGAAAATTGCCAAGCATTTTACAAGGTGAGCTGGCCTGTAGACTGCAGGACTGGCGATGCCACCAAGTTACTTAAAGCCGTGGCACTGTGTATGTCACTGATACGGGGCTGGCCCCAACATCAACTGAAGTGTTGCAAATGATGTTCTGGAAAATTAGAAATATTTTCTGTAACAGCTCTGCTGTGTCTGAGAGGTGCACGCTTGTGCAAAGTCTTTCCAGGCATCTCATTTAGCTGGCCCTGTTGTAATGATGCAAAAAAAAAAAAGCATCTTTCTCTGTGAATATAACTTTTCAATGTGGTGTAAAGGGGGAGATGGGCAGGGAAATCACAAGTGCTGAAGATGTTTAGCACAAGGCAAAGTTGAAAAATTAAAAGGAAAAAGAGTTTGACTTGTTCTGTAAAAGATGTGATGGTATTTCAATGTCTCAGCATTAACAAGGCTGCCAATTCCTGGAAAGGAGTTCCCCCAAAATCCCAGGCCAGGGTTTGAGACGTAATCAAAAAGGGAAGGCATCTTTTTATGAATTAATTGCTTAAGGGAAAAAAAACCCACAACAGTTGTAGCTTGTGGCACAGCCCCCCTCCTGATGTGGAAGGCTGCTGAAACGGCTCCCAGTTGCAGAAGAAGTAGGAGAAGCAGGGACAAAGTCTGCATTGAAGTGAGAGTGCCTGGTTTGCTGTGTTAGCCAAACTGTAGTCTATTCAAAACAAAGGATGGTTTATTTAAGCCATATTGTAGCGATTAAAGTATAAGGAAACTCCAGCTGCCTCCAAAGTTGGGTTCTCTACCTTGTTGCTGTGTTAGCTGATATGCTGGCAATGTCCTAACCGTGAAGTCACATGAGCTTTAACTTCTACCAGGGAGGAAAAACCCCTATCAAACCTCTCTTCCAGTTCGGACTTTGTTTCATCCCCCCCCGCCAGATTTCTCTCTTTTTGTGTGATTGATCACAGAATCACAGACCCACAGAATTGTCACAGTTGGGAAAGATCTCTAAGATCATCACGTCCAACCGCCACCACCTCACCATCCCACTAGGACATGTCCTGAAGTGCCTCATTTACATCTTTTTTGAACATCTCCAGGGATGGTGACTCTACCACCTCCCTGGGCAGCCTCTTCCAGCACCCGATGACTCTTTCAGTAAAGAAATTCTTCCTAATATCCAACCTAAACCTCTCCTGGTGCAACCTTAGGCCATTCCCTCTTGTCCTGTTGTTATTTACTTGAGAGAAGAGGCTGCACCCACCTCACTACAACCTGCTTTCAGGCAGCTGTAGGGAGCCATAAGGTCACCCCTCAGCCTCCTCTTCTCCAAAGTAAACAATCCCAATTCCCTCAGCCCCTCCTCATAGAATTAGTTCTCCAGACCCTTCACCAGCTTAAATGCAAAGCTTCACCCTGGGATATAAAAGCAGGGGGCAGTGAGGAGCATCAAAATAGAGTCTGGCACGTCTAAATACCCAAGGGTAAAAACCAAACTCTGCAAACGCCTGCTCCGAAGCTCCCTGGCCCATTTTGATCAAGTATTTTGCAACGTCAAAAGCCTCTCGTAATGAGGGTCTAATTGCTTGTGCCAGGTGGGGTCAAAGAAGAACATGCCTTTCTCAAATTAATCTGTGTAAATTAAAGATAAAGAGTAAAGGGACAGCAAAAATTTTATTTCTTGACCTGAGAGATGGAGTAGTTAATTAGGAGTTCTTACCATAATTATCAAGGTCGCCGGTCCTATAAAGCTCCAAATGAAGTAGGTGTCAAGTCGGAGCCAACATCTGTAATGAAACACAGGGGAGAGAATGCATTCAAGGATTGCACCCAGGACATACATCACGAGTGAGCGAGTGACAAAGAAGAATGTGAGCTGCAAAACACGCCGGTGGGAGACAGGAAATATTACATTGCTTGTTCATTTAAATGCTGAATTATGTGCCCAATTTCTGACAGCGCTATTGATGGAGTAAGATAATTACCTCTGGAGGAAGCAGGGAGAAAATGGCACAAGGCCTAGTTGCTAAGGCTTTCTGCATCTGTTGGAAAAAAAACCCCGTTCAAATTGTGGGTTTTTGAAGGAAGGTGTCCGATAAGCATCCACGGAGCTTCTTTGCTTTAAGCTCCTCTTCCCTCTCTGGCTCTGATGCAATGCAAGCTGCCTGTCAACTGTCAAGCGAGATGACATTTCTCCGGCAAGCAGATCAGAGCAAGTTTGGTGCAAAAAAAGGAAGCGTGATTTGGGTAACAGAAGGCTGAGGTTTAATTAGGTTCAGCAACTTCCCCTTTAGAATGTTTTATTTCCCTGAACCTCCAGAGTGTTTCGTTTCCACTAATATTTCGAGGGTTGCATATGGTCTGTGCTATCGCATGAAGTTGATTCATGGCTTAAAACTAAATTATTAATCGCTTAATTTCAACCGCATTTAATACTCCCCACATTTTTTAAGGCCCCCGGGAAATTACATTTCCATTCCTAGTTCATTCCAGGCAACGGGAAGATAAAATGGAAGTGACTGGTTACAAGACAGATGAATATAAATTCCAAGAAAGTTTTGCACGATGTTTAAAATAATAAGAATATCTTGTCGTGTTTGCAACTCTGCAAATCACAGCTCCATTTATACGCAGGGGACTACGAAAGCATAAAAACCACTCTTAGAGGAAACATCCCATGGAATTGCAAAGTCACGCAAGCGCCGGGAACTGTAGATATAAATTTGTCACGGTGGAAGAGATAGCAGTTCTCACAAATGACAGCTCTAGGGCACGTGCTGAATGGATTTTGCCCCTCCGATGGACTTTGCAACAGGCAGAAAGGTCTGTGCCAGCAAGCCCACCAAAGAGATCGGCAGGAATCGCCTGCCAGGGGAATGAAACGTCACCTGGATCTCTGCGACTGGGAGAGGCCAAGGTATGAAGAAATTCGGAGATGTAGAGAAAGCTTCTCACTTCCCTCCCTGACCATATACATTTCAGACCTCCTTGGTGTTGAAGATGTACTGATACATATACGGTGGTACTGCTATTTGTCACCAATGAAAACACCGTCACTTCCATGACTGTCACTCCTGAGCTGCCTCTGCAGCTGTTCAGCCAACATCTTCATGTATCAAAATCTTCATGTGACAGTACCAACATCTTCATGTGACAGTACCAACATCTTCATGTGACAGTACCGACATCTTCATGTACCAACATCTTCATGTGTCAGTACCAACATCTTCATGGGAGAAGCAAACAGAGGCTTTCAGAGCAATTGGAGGCAAATCTTGTTCCCTCTGCGGCTGCTGAAGTTCAAGGTGATTTAGATGCAGCTGGTAATGGAACAACACAAGCGACTACAAACTATTTTGAGTCTGATTTCCTACAGGAAAGGGTTTATGTGATCATGACATCTGTGTATCACCCATAATAACATCTGAAATTTCACCCAATTGCAACTTGATTTGACGGAGGAATAGAGGTTTCAAGGATAATGAAGTTCTTGTAAAAAGAAGCGCATACCAACTGGTTTCCTCTCCAGACAGCCAAACAGACAACGTTTTCCAGTCTGTTCCCCTAAAAAAAATCTGTCGCTTCGGATGGATGCTGTGGATGGGAAACAGTCAAGGAGCCAGGTCCTGCCCTCAGGATAACCAAGGGACAGGCATGGAGCAGAACGGTCCCCTTCCAAATCAGAGACAGCTTCATCTAAGCAAGAGTACAGCTTGTGAAAACCAGAGGAGGATTTATTCCCTCCCTGCCCCCTTCACCTCTCTGCACGCTTTAAATAACGTGATGTCATTTTTTATTTGTTTGAATAGAAAAATCACCTTTCTATGAAACTCTGTATGACAGTCTCGGGCGACTCAAGGGAAAGCTGCAGGACTGCCTCTAATCTGCAGAGGGACTTTAAAAAGCTGGGGGGTTTGTGGTCATCCGAACGCGATACAACTTTGAACCCGTTTAAGTCATACCTCATTAAAAATGCAAATTACGACCCAAACATCAAAACACAGGCGTCTTGCCAATTGTGCTGAGAAGCTGTAAATTGCTAATCAGACAAGTGCCACACTGAGCTTTTCTTCCCTTAAAAGACAAAAACCCACACGCACAATGAGCTGCATAAATGAGCTCCTTAAAACAAGGAAGCAATCAGGCAACTCGCTTCCCAAAGTTGCTAATCTTGGGCTGCCGAGTTACTGCTGACCCCCCACGTGCAGCTGCACCGCGAACACGGACTTGTCGCGTTGTGAGTGGAGACGCTGCTGCCATTAAGCAAACGAGCTGCTCCAGGGTTCCTCACAAGGCAGAGAGGATTATCTGAAAATCTGCGGATGCAGAACTGCTCAAAAGCCCTCTGCTTCTTCCAACAGTCACACCAGTGCATTCAGAGCTCATAATGAGCTGCGTGGCACCGCTTTCCTTTCCTTTTTAATTTCCTCCTTTTCCACAGAGACAAGTCGCTATATTCACCTAAAGCTTTTCCCTGAGTAATAAAGACTACAAAGAGTTTACTCTATTTTCTGCATGAAGAGAAATCAAATACTAAACTATCCCTGGTGTGCATTAAATATAACCAATAAACAATCATTAGCTGCCATTGGACCATAAAATTTGAAGAGCCCTAAACATATCAAGTTGTTCAGGGGAGCTCAGTGGTTTGTTTCACGTGGCTATACAGCCTCCTTGTCTGGGTGCAGTAATGGGATATGTATGCACAAGACATGCCTTTCAAGGGTGCAATATAGGCTCTGCTTTAATGCAGTCCAGCGTCCACATTGCTCATGCTTCCTCCTCCAAACACCCAGCACAAATGCTGCAAATAAAACAAGTTCAGTGGAGCCACCCAAGACAGAGCATATTGTTAGAAGCTATTTTCCAAGCAACATTAACATGCAGAAAATGTCGGTGGCTGGCTGATGGACTTGGAGGCTGTGTACGTACACCAGGCTTTCATTTTCCTTTCTGACAGCTGGATTGCTTACCATGTATATCCTGCTTTATAGCATACCAACAGGGGGGAGATGGGGGGAGAAACAACAGAGAGATTCCGTCACGATGAATTTGATCACCGGGGGATGAATATACCCACAAGCATGGTTTCTAGAATAGATGGAATCATTCAAAGCATAGCTGCTTTCTTCCGAGATTTTTAGGAGGCATTGATATGAAACCCAGGACAGTATGGTGTCCCAGTTTGAGTGAGAACAGCAGTAATTCTGGTCAGTGCTCTCCCTCCCCAGCTCCGCTCTTCTGCCCCCCTGCCCTGGCTGCAGGCAGCAGCTGTTGGCACAGGCAGGGGCTGCTCCCAGCAGGGAGAACAC
>JAAGNO010002195.1:244015-260228 GCA_033439905.1 Ceryle rudis
GAGCCTGGAAGAGGCTGCCCAGGGAGGTTGTGGAGTCTCCTTCTCTGGAGACTTTCCAACCCCCCCTGTCTCTGTTCCTGTGTGGGCTGCCCTGGGTGACCCTGCTCTGGCAGGGGGGTTGGACTCGATGCTCTCCGGAGGTCCCTTCCAACCCCCACCATTCTATGGTTCTATGATTCTATAGCTTTAAGATACAATGCAAGCATTAGGGGTGGATTTGTTCCTGGAGTGGGATCCTGCCATCTGGGTTCATGGTCTTCATCAGGGAGGGGCTACTTGCCTACCAGAGCTCATCATGCTTAGCAATAAATGCCGACTTCATTGCTGTGTTATCACTCTTACTAGTCTTCTTTTTAATATTAATCGTAATGATAATTCTGATTTTATGCACATAACACCCATCCCTGGAGTGCTGGGCAGCAACCATAAACCCAACTTCTCTGTAATTACAACCTCCCTCCCCAAACTCAACAAACTCGCAGAAGAACAAACAAAAAGGAATAATAACAATAAATGGGGAACAAGAGCAATTTAAAACCACCTTGAGGGGAAAAAAAAAACCAAAACAGTTGTATCTTTTCTCTTAAAGTCCAAGAGGAAGAAGTAAGCTGGATTTCAAAGGCTAAGTGCGTTCTGTTTGGGAAGCCCAGTTTCAGGTGCCACAGCAGAGCCGATGGGTTGAGGGAGGAGTTGGTAAGCACTGGCATTCTGCTCCTGCCAGTGCCACCTGCCCCCAGGCCACCGCATCCAGAGATTTTTCACCAGCAAGTCCAACAAAAGGGAATTTGCCTTTTGCTGGAGATTGAAACGTGTAAAATACTGCACTGCCACAAGGCACAAAGCAGAATTATGCGGGAAAAGAAGGAACCATGGTAATCACTCCTCAATGCCATGAGATTATCCTTGCCAGCACCCAACGGCTACCTGACAAATAAGGGAGCAACGAACCTGGTTTATACAGTTGGTATATGGTGTTCTGGGGTTATATATGATAAATAGCACACCAGGAGGCAAGGAGGTTGTAGAGAGATGGGGGTTGGTCTGTTCAACCAAGTAACAAGAGATAGGACAAGAGGAAATGGCCTCAAGTTGTGCCAAGAGAAGTTTGGATTGGATACGAGGAAGAACTTCTTTACCGGTTCTCGGGCATTGGAATGGCTTGTCCAGGGCACTGGTGGAGTCCCCGCCCCTGGGGGGATTTAAGAGTCACATAGAAAGAGTGCTGAGGGATATGGTTTAGTCAAGGTCTCCTCAGTGTTCGGTTAATGATTGGACTAGATGGTCTTAAAGGTCTTTTCCAATCTAGGAAATTCTGTGATTTTGTACCTGGGTCGCAGTCTCTGAACCTGGTCCCTCAACTGCAGAGACATGCAAGAGGAGATCTTTACCCTGTTCAGTACTGTTCAAGCACCCCCTAACTGAGGATGAAATAGCTTTGATGTACACACTAATGATATCCTTCCAGCACCTCACAAGCCCTAAGGTCCCTAAGGCACGCAACATAAATCTGAAACCACCAGTGTATCGATAGCAGTCAACTCTCGCTTCTCCATAATCTTCCCAAAGACTGAGCAATCAGAAGAGCTCATGGCAGATACCAGACTGATATCAGACCATGGGACAATTTCCTGGGAGCATCCATCAAACACCACCTAGCCCAACTGCAACGTGTCTGTTGAGATCAGCGCTCCGTGACCCAGCGTGCAAGCCACTGAGCTTGGTAACCACTAAACCACGCTAACGTTACCAGTAAACTGACATGCAGATTATTCTGAGCACAGGAATAATTTACGGAGTAATTGAAAGAAATAAAATAATCTCACTTCAGTGAAAGGGTTCCTATATTAAGCACGTTTTGCCTTTATGCCTGCAAGCCTCAGCTAAAGCCCGGTGAAGGAAGATTTCCCTGGATTTGGAATAAAGCCCTTCTCTTGCTCCAGGGGGGCCAAGAGCGGCAGGAGGAGAGCGCTGATGGAAACCTGTGCAGGAGTTGTTATGGGAGCCCTGGTAGTAACCACAGCAGGGTAAGCAGGCAGCCCAGATATTATCCAGGCTGGGAAAATCAATGAGTAGCTCTGGCAGTGCCTGTACACCAGAGTAAAGCTCGTAAAAACAAATCCCAGGGAATGTCGGCTTATGACAGAATGACTCTCCCTGAGATGTGCAGCCATTTCCCCCCTTATTAAAAACATCAGTAGAAGAAAACAGCAGCCAAACTGAGCTGCCAGAAGCAAAGGACACATTCCTTTGCCTAATCTGTCCCTCCAGGAATGGAAAGAGTAATATGTTTTGGGGTGGAGGAATAAGCAAGCAGTAAATAAAAACAGTGTCAACAACTAGCTCAGATATGACCGCTCGGTGCCTGGTGGGAGCTGGCAGCGTGCTGGGCTGGGCAGAGACCCAAGTGGGACAGGTTTGAACTCCTGTGCACTGCTGATGCTGCTCCTTGGATTCGTAGCTATCTGCAGGCTCCCTCTGCCCTTTTTCCTCCATCAGTGGTGTTGGGAGAGGATTACTGCTATGACCTGGCTGTAATGCTTTGTGGCTAAGTACAAAGGGCTACTTAAGAAGCAAATGGTTTTGTAGCTGTGCCAAAAGCATCAGCTGGGCTACATGGACCGGGAGGAAACCCTAAGGGCTCCTGCAGCAAGTCTGGACCAGTTGATGGCATCACCTGCAATGGCTATGCAGGTTTTGAGGGAACTTCCCCCCTCTGTGGCCAAGAGGAATACGTGTTGGGGGATCCCACTGCTTTAGCACCCATCCTCTCCCTCCTCCCCAAGGATGCACCCAGGGAGGCAGACAGCTCCGCTCCACAGTGGACACAGCACCCACAGACCCCATATATATCCCCTCTGCTCTGCAAAGGCGATGCTGTCATGGGCACCACCAGGTCCCAACCTAGGAATAAAGAGAGCTCAATTCTCACCTGAAGCCCCTGTGCAACATCACTGTCTTCTGATTATGGCCATTTAAAATAAGGCTTAGATCTCCAAGCACTCCTGGAAGGAGCTTTAGCCACCTTTCCTCTCCTTGCCTTAGTCCTCAAAGTTGCCTTTGTATTCTGCACAAGCCACACAGACCATCTTCATCCTCCTCTGCCTTCCTTGGCAAGATGAAGGCCTCCTAGCAGAACCCTTTCCCCGCAAACTTCTCCCCATAAAGCAACAGCCTTCCTGTGACTGTCAGAAGCTGCAGCCAGTGCAAGCCACAGAAACCCCCGTGGTCAGAATACAGCAATGCAAGGGCAGGTGAGCAAAAAAGGGGTGAAGATCTCACCCTGCCACGTGTTACAGATGCTACTGTGAATACAACGTGTGGCAAGAGCCCATCCTTTCGACTGTGCTCAGCAACACCACTGCAGCTGAGATGCAGTTGAAGTGAGATTCAGTTATGGAGAGGAAGAGAGGCTTGGGATAATAATTGTCTCCATGGTCCTGCCCTCCCACGCTGGCTGGATTTCGTAAAGCAGCACAGCTCTGCTTACTCATAAGACATCTCCAACCTGAGAAATGAGCTATGGCAGCTGTGCCAAACCCAGCGTAGATGTGGACCTAGACAAGCTGATGGCTTGTTAATTTGAGTTCCCAGAAAAAAATAATCTGGTCACACCATCAGCAGCTTCTGCTGTTGCACTGATGGTCTTACCCAGCCTAGTGCCAGGAGACAGCTGGGACACGGCTCCACCACACCACAGCCACTACCTTCACTTTGGTCCTTGAGTCCACCCTGCTTTCAGCCAGAAAGGATGATAGGAACAAGAAACAGGGCAGGCTTAGTGCTTACCAAGGGGAGCTACTTGAATTGCACATTTTAGGGCAGAGGATCAGGAAACCCCGTGGGGTGATGCTGTGCCACGCTCTGCGGCACAGCTCCTTCCTGCGCAACTAACCCTGGCTCACAGCTCAGAGAGTTAAGAAGGGTGATGCTAAACAAATACATACTCAGTGGACTGAGGGGAAGAAAGCTGTAGCTATTGAGCTGCTATGTGCTCAAATTTCTGACACTTCTAAGTGCTGGAGCTGAGAAACTGCAAATTCAAGGGCTCAGAGCACACCCTTCTGAAGCCAGGCTCTAGATGTTTTCAGGTTGGACACCCAAAGGTGGCTACCTGAGAAGATCTGTGTCAATGCTTTGGGGACCACGCAGACAAGGACCCGAGAGCTGTCCAGCCTGGCAGAAACTAGAAACAACAGTACGACACAGCTAGGGCTCAACCCAAACCGGTGTGCGTCAGACTGCCGGTGGGGAACTCGCAGAACAAATTGGAGTGACTTATTGCCCACCTAGACAAAAAGCTCAAAGACGGCTACAGGTACAACTCTGAGTTGACCCCACAGGCACAGATTACTTGACTTAATAGGTATATTTGACCTGAGATGTAACCAAATGTGCTGTTTACAACTCCTTATTCTTGGAGTTAGTCGAAGTCAGATTTCTGTTCCTAGCACAAGCTCAGGTACTGCTGTATTTTGGATTATAAAATCTCTCTGAAGACAAGCAGATTTAATAGCTCTTCTGCTTAATTAAAACAGCTCTTACTAATGCATTAGAACAAGTTACTTTTCAAAATGTGTATTTTTCTTTTTTTTTTTGAGAAGTTAACCCCTTTGATGGTACAAGGTGGTTTGCCTTGCAAAATTCACTGCAGAGCGGTTTCAGGAATTCAGTTTTGCAGTTAGGGTGTTTTTTGCAGTTCTGCACCCACTTCTGCTTTCATCCACTGCTGTTCAATCTCAGAGGTGCTAATATATGGATCAGACAGCACTGCAGGAACTTCAGCTTGCTCTTTATATCTGAAATGGCTGTACTGCTTTAGGCAACGGACCACTGCCTTCCATTTAGACTTCATATATTTTTATTCCTTTCTCTCCCGAGCTTGCCTTACACTTCCATTCCCCAAATAATTAGCACTGTGTAACGTGTTTGTGATATAAAGTAACATCTGAAAGCTTCTGATTAATTGCCACAGTTAAAAACTCCTTTCTTTTTTACCCCTCCTTTCTCTCTTGTTTTCTTTCTTTCTTTATTTTTAAAAGAAGAGTAAGCTCTGGCATTCGCTACATACTGATAAGCAACATTTATCTACCCTAAGGTACCTTTGCTTATTCTGTTTTGGGTGGGTTTTTTAATTGCATTTTCCCACCAGCTCTGAACATGTTTTCTGGCTGCAAATTTTTCCCATGGTACATTTAAGATGCATTTGCTATAATTAATATGATACAAAGCACAAGCTTGTAGGAAAAACAGCTGGTAAATTTTGAATAATTCTGCAGCAATTACATAGGTAGAATGGCTTATTTAACTATTGGCTTTGTCCCATGGCATGGGAAACCACCACATTTTTCTAGCATTTAAGGGTCATAACGAATATCCTACTGATTCAAACAGTAGGTCTCATCTATGTTAAACACATCTCATAATTTAACAAAATATCTGTGATACTGTAACAATTTTCCCACAACACAGGCTTAATGAACTTCTTAGCTGATGAAAAGAGTGATTTATTTCCAAGTCTTACAATCTCCCTCTGAAGGGAGGTTCTCATTTTTCCTGGTAAATTGTCCTAAAGGGCAATGAACGCTGCAGGTCTGTACGGTCACCCCTAGCCAGGAGGCTGCATCAGCTAGGTCCACCTCACAGGTCACTATGGTCCTGCTGTCCTCTCCCCATGCTAGCCGGGGCTCTGACAGCAGCTGGAGGGGTACCTGCTGGTGGGGGTCCCTTGCTTTTCCCGGCAGCCCATGTGCCCAGCAGGCTCTTGGCCTTGGGGACCGTTACCTACCCAACTAACATATATGAGTAAGAAACTCTGGGTCCAAATAATTTTAATAGGCAGAAAGCATCTTCAAATTAAAATTACCTCCTCTTAATTGGGTACTGTCCTATTAAGACTGGAACTGACCCCAGCAACTTCCACTCATGAAGTGCACCAATAAATCCCTGCCACTGTTGTCAGCCCTTCAGACAAAGACATATTGCTGCTTCACGCTAGAGAGCCAAGCGACCATCAATCACCTCCTCAGCGGTGCTTCCTTCCAGCTCCGCCTTGCCTCATACGCTCTGCTAATAATTAAATCCCAGCCTGTAACTCACAGAGCAGCCACCAAGGTCTCCTCTGGAGAACACGCTCTTTTGCTGTGCTACCAGGGAGGGAGATCGTTCATGACCAGAAGTGACGCTTGTCAAATTGGTGCTGGCTTCTGATTAAGGAGCAGGACTCTGGTGTCCGCTCCCCATGATGCCTGGTGTTTGGTCTCATTAGGTAGGGTGCTGTGGACACTCATTAAGGGGCTGGAGCAGCTGCTTTATGAGGAAAGGCTGAGAGCCCTGGGGCTGTTTAATCTGGAGAGGAGATCTAATTAATGTCTATAAATACATAAGGGCTGGGCATCAGGAAGGCAGGGACAACTTCTTTTTCACTTGTGCCTTGCGATAGGACGAGGGGCAATGGGTTCCAGCTTGAGCACAGGGAGCTTCAACTCAACATGAGGAGGAACTTCTTTCCTGTAAGGGTGACAGAGCCTGGAACAGACTCCCCAGAGAGGTTGTGGGGTCTCCTGCTCTGGAGACTTTCAAGACCTGTCTGGATGCATTTCTGAGTGATCTGCCCTAGATTTGGTCCTGCTCTGTCCAGGGGCTTGGACTCTATGATCTTCAGAGGTCCCTTCCAACCCCTATCATTCTGTGATTACACCAAAGGATGCTCCCTATGGAGCCAAAAATTTGACAAACTGAAGTCAGTAAACTAAAATGTGAACTACAGAGAAAACTGTTTCTGTCGCAAAACTCCTAGAATATTATTAATTATTGTGCGTATGACAGTCCTCTTTAGGGATCCTAGTCACCGGCCAGAACACTGCTGTAAGAAGTCCTGCACAAGCACCCAACACCCTTTCCTCAAGCATTGTTCCACCTCCAAGGAGACTAAAAGTTCTTCGACTCAAAGAATGTCTTTTTGCACAAGACACGAGAGAACCAAACGGCTCAAAACCACGCCTACGAGATATGAGTGCAAGAAAATGAGCAGCAACAACCCCCATTTATTTTAAACACCCCACTTTTCCAAACCAGTAGGTATTCTGCTGCCAAGACTTTCAAATTAACTCATTGCAACAGCATAAGGAATGTCACACAGGCCGCCTCCCAGATTTACTGTGAGCCTCATGGCCAGCTCCACCAGCAGACTGGAATGGGGTGGTGCTGACAAGAAGAGCCAGGTGATGAGCGGCTGGAGGCTGGAGGGAAGGGCTGCTGATGTTTGCAGGATACATACCTGCCTTCATCCTCAGACCGGGATGCTTGCTAACGCGGACACGCCAGGAAGCTGTCTGGTTGCATCAGAGTCAACAAAGTGGAGCCAAGTTGGCTCTTACAGCAACGATACTCTGGCTGCAGCCAAATGATAAAATATGACCTGAAAGTCTTGAGGGCTCTTCCTAACACTAGAAACACCCATCAGCTAATAGCACACTGGCCTGGCACTCTCAACTGGAAACTTCCAGCTCTTTACAAGCTGTTGGCTGAGCATGGCCAAGCAAGGGTCTCGCATTCTCTTCCTGCAAGATGGAGATAACACCAGCACCAGTAGGCTAATGAGGTTTGGGTGAAATGCCGTGCAGACAAGGCTCACCTGCTTGCAGTTTGGGAAGTGGCCTGTGTGGTGCTAACCTCTATCTGCACCACACAGGAGGGATTGCCCTCATTCCCATCAGTGGAGTGGAAAGCTATCTGCATCTCCCGGGTGCAACCTCTGACTTCAGTGACTCAGGTATATCTGTTAACTCCAGGCAGGTGATAACAAGCAAAACACACATTTCTTTTGCAAATTCAAGCAGTTGCAGGAAACTGGCAAAACCAGCCACAGACTGCAGAATGCAGTTAACCTGTAAATCCCTGCTCTGAGTAGGCCATTTCTTCAGACGTCTCCTAGGATAATGCAACAGCCATTTAATGGCATGTCTCCTGTACCAGTAGTGACTCCTGCGGAATACAATGGATATGTCATCCTGCAGAAGCAGCAGATATATCCTGCCCCTCTCAGCTGGACCCAGCTGTTATGGCAAATGTGCTGCCAGGCTCTCATTTCTTTTTTTGAAGAGCTTTGGTCATGCATGATGGTGCTTTAATATATATTTTTATTGCAACTCTTCACATTCCTCTTCAGATTATCAAGGGAAACAAAAATATACAAAGGAGTGACACTGCAATACTATTTGAGAAAAGGTCTTTAAAACCATAATAGCTTTTGTTGTTATGCAGCCATGGAAGTGGCTCTGAAATATTCTGCCTGCTTGGAAGGTGCCAGCTCTGCATCTAGCTCAGAGCTCTGGATTCTGCTGCAGTGCCAGGCACATGAAATAGAGACACCACAACAGAGACGATCACTAGGCCAAATTCTCTTGGTCATCAGGGCCTACTTCTCTTTCTACAGCAGCTGAGACTGCTCTCAACCAAAGACAGTTAAGACAGCTCAGGAAATGAAGGATCGTCTCAACCGTTCTCCCATTCTTGAATAAAATCCCAAATGTGCACTTCACTCCTCAAGCCACTGCTGCCTACCATGAGGAATATCTACTTTCAGGAGTAACTTCTTTAGCTCCAGTGGGGATAGTCACGTGGGAAGCCAGAATTACACCGTGGCCCTAAATGCGCGCAAGGGAACTAGCTGGTCATGTACTGGGCTTGGGTAGATGTACGGTCTACGCAGGATGGAATAAGGAGCTTCCCTTGTACGTGCAGCTCACTGTCATGAGGTGCAGAGGACGGATCTTTTTCCCCTAGGTGGAGGCTGGAAAACACTTGTAGCTCTACACATGCACATCACACAAATGTCTGGCAGTGTATCTGCAGCTGCTGCAGAGAGGATACACAACTTGCACCCCATCAGGCCAGCTCTGCATTCCTCTGTCTCACCAACCAGGGTGCTCGCTACTCCCTGGTGGCACAGTGAGGAGGACTCCATGAGCAAGGACTCAGACAGGAGTCGTTCTGCACCGGTAAGCAAAGGGTGTATCAACACCTAATTCTGATCACTCATCATCCTCAGCTCAGAGCTGCCCATGCTAGGAGCTCAAGATGGGCTTTGCACTCATGTGACTATCTCCTGTTTTACCATATAGCAGAAGGAAGATTTACTCCAGATGGTTCCTACCATGAGTTTCTACCATCACGCAGCAATTCCCCTGCTCAGCTCCGTCTGCAGTAACAAAACATTGTTACACGGGTCGCTTTTCCTGCCCAGTGCATTGCCAGTCTCGGAATCTGAAACGCCCACCTTAACTTCCACGTGTGCCATCAGGACCGCAAAGTTGGTTAGGTGATTGCAGGAGCACGTGGTGTGTGTCTTGTTGGTTGTCAGGAGGCGACATCCCTGGGTGGACCAATACCCTGTCATCGTACGCTTTGTATAGCTCCAGAACGAACAGTTTGGATTGAAATTTTCTTCTGACTGCTGCAGAGAAGAAATGAAAAAATGTAATAAAAATGATAGGGTTTCAGAGATTTCTAAATGCACTTTTATTTATTTTTTTTTATTCCCAAGAGGCACTTTGTAACTGTCACCCTTTAATTTTGGATAAACAATCAGCAGTGGTTTATACGCCAAGTGTTACTTGCCCATACCAAAGAAAGTTAGATTGTTGTTGCTGCTGCTCTCTTTGCTAATGCAAACTTAGTTCTTTGTTCTTGATTAATTTCAGCCATAGACTAAATCCAGCTCCTCAAAACCAGATTGCTTCATTTGCATTGCAGAGCAGAGAAATTAATTGCTTTAAGCAATCAACTTTTGCAATGACTGTGCTTGGCTAACAGGAGGACTAGCTGTCCTCCTTCACTGTAATTCCACTTCCCTCTAATATCCCCTGCCACTATGATAAAATAATATTATGGTCTCTTCTAATATATTGGTAGTTTTTAATTACAGAATGACGTGTGTCAGCAACTAAGCAATGGGTAGCAGCTCAAAGGAGACTCTTTCTCCACTTTTATTAATGCAATGTAAAAGAGACCTTCTCCATAAATAACACAAAGCGCAAAGGAATAAATGTGTAATTCAAAATCTCATCGAGGCCTGCTGGGGGCCTCACATCAGCCAACTTTTGCATCACTTAGGTTTAGAAATCGAAGAAAATAAAACAAAAAATCCCAACCAAAGAAAAGAAAAAAAAAAAAAAAAGAAGTGCTTTTCGAACTCACTCACCTTGATGTGCTTGACAGTAAACACCACGGGATCAGCCAGGTAAACCTTATTGCTGAACTCTTTGTTTATTGCTGCCGTGATGACAGGGGAGTTGACGATGACAGAGTGATTAGTCGACATTGCTTCTGTTCCCAACTTCATGCTGGCGTTCTCCGTGGAGAGATAGGTGCCCAGGTTGTTGTAGAGCACAAAAGCCACCCTGATTTCACCTAGAAAAGCAGTGAGAGGTTAGATCTCCAGGTCAGTGCACTGTTTGGTTTGTTGAGTTTTGTTTAGGGTTTTTTTTTCAGATGACAAATCTCTCCTCTGAACCAACTGTAACACTTCTCTGAGAAAAACAGAAAGGGTCAAGATGTGGCATATGAAAACTCACCTCCTCCTGCCAATCCCGATGAGCACACGAGGTGCAAGAAGCAGATAAGAAGGGCAGAGCTGCCTCTCTCGAAACAAACTTTTACAAGCAAACAGATTGGTGGCAGACAGACAGAGAAGGTGGGCTTATTTTTGGTGTCAGTGGGTGTAACTGGCTTCAGGGAAAAGAGGCCAGGTGGCCCATTTCCCACCTGACTTAACACTTTATTCTCCAGGCTATGCTTGGGAAATGTCTTTGGTTCTGGCCTGTGACACAGATGGAGTATAAAACTATAATTTAGTCCATTAATAAATCAAGCCTATCTCAGAAAAATGTGGAGATAAATCTGGAAGAAGGAATAGAAACCTTTCCAACATGACTCCAATCCCACATGAGGGATAAAACAAAATTGCCAAAATTTCATTTAAAAATATATTTATTTTCTGCATTTGCCAAACAGATATTCCCCCTTCCACAAAAAAACCCCAAACCAACAAACCCACCATTATGGAGCCTGTAGAGAACTCAAGCTGCTAGCCAACAGTTTTAAACTGAAACTGTCCAGTTTGCCTTGTTCTGCACATTCTTTCACAAGGCTGTACACAAGAATTGAACGTGATCAGTTTGCCACTATGTGTATTAGTTGTGGGGATGTATTTTTTTGAATCTACAGGAATCACCTCAGCTTCTGAGGAAGGTGAAGCACTGATGGCTTCAAAGGTCCCTCCCAACCTAAATCCTTTCACAATAATTTTATTTCTAGCTCTTTGGTGACCTCTGGGTGGGTGCCAAGCTTGTGCAAATTGATGGAGCTCTCCTGATGTGTCCAGAACTCCAGCGATTCCATGCTTAGGAATACAGACATCCGCTTCCTTGCTGCCAACACGATTTCTTTTTCCCTGTAAATCTCCACTGGAGTTTTAGCTATGCATCTCGGGTTTTATACTGTCTAAAAGAAATACTTCTCTTCAAATCCTACGGTACCAAACCCCATTATGGAAGCCAATGGCAAAACTTTCTTTCTGAACCAGCAGACTGAACCTTCCTGTCAAGAGCTGTCAGACTTTTTTTTGGCAGTTGTAATGCATTTGGTCTGGCTGTAACACTGCCCTATCACGCCATGTTTTGCCTGCAGTGATCAAAGCCTGCACTGAGTGCCTTACCCCTGCACACAGGTTAAATTTTGAAGGAACTCAGAAAGAGGAGCATGTTAGGCCCATTACTAGAAAGCCTGAGAGTTTGAAGTTGGTCTACGGCGGAGCTGCAGAGATCAATAAACTCTGCCTGCTCAAATTCCTAGTCTGGAAATAAATGGCTTGGCAGCATGAAGACCATTCGCGTAGAACATCATCTTTAATTTATGCTGTATCAGGCGGTTCATAAGCTTCAGAGAGAAAGGCACTGAAGATTTAGACTCATAACAGTTAATCAAGCTTTTCTGCCATGTTGGCTTTTTATTAATATTTGCTCCTATTGTTTCTTCCCTCTCCCTTTTCTGATAGCGTGCCCCACTGTGAAGCAGTTTACTCAAACAAGCCTCTTATCCCATCTGAAGCCTCCTACTGCAGATAACAGCAGTTAAAAGCACTTCTCTGGCCTCAGCGCTGTGCCCCAACAGCCGCATCATTGAAGAATCTGATGCATTTTTACCAGCACGTAACACTTCTGAAGGCTGTGAACCACTCAGCAATGTCATACATTCCCAGTCAGCCAACTGAGCCTGCAGTCAAGGGCAGGAGCAACTGATGCTGCGGTTAATTTAGATATTAACACAGCAATTAATACTATTCTTACACCCGGTTAAACACAAAGCAATGCCTAAAGCACCACGGATTCCTGAGGCCAGCAGGGCTGGATGTGCCGGACTTACCGTTACGACCGTTTTGTTTCAAGGTGTTTGCTGAGAGCTGAATGGCGCTTCCGTGGCCCGTGTTCTGAGGAAACTTCAGATCCTCCAGATTCCCGTCTGTGCTGAGTCTCGCCACTTCCAGCTCTGTTTGCAGGAGAGACCAACACTAAGAAAATTCTCTGCCGAAATAATTGACGCAATACTTCAAAGCTACAAAATGGTGTTCCAGACCATCTGAGAGCAGAGGAATCAACTTACAATGTTTCACGCTAGACTCTGGTTGGGCTCCTATTTTTTTATTAAATCTCTGCCCTGAAGAAGTTTTAAATTTAATTAAAAAAAAAAACAAAAACAAAAAAACCCACAAGAAAAAAAAAAAAGGCAAATACATTCTACTCTGCAGAAGACAAAAGACAACCAGTTCTTGTAAACAAGAACCTCAGGATATTAAGGACAATGGTTAAAATGAAAATCTGAAAATGCCAGTTCTTTGCCACTGGCGATCGGTACTTTCTGTAAATGTTATCAGTGCTCAGGATCTGTATTCACAGAAATACAAAGAAGAGTTGTTCCCATTTTATATATGCACAGTGGGAGTGCTGGTGCTTTCCATCATGCTTGTTTTTTAATTAAAATCAACAATCATCCAAATAAAGACATAAATTTGTATGAAATGAAACACAATTGCATTATGATGAACAATCTCCCCGTGAAGCAGTGCCCTCATTGCTCTAGTGCACATTTTGCCCTCAAAGCCAGGAGAAATAAAGGCAGGGCAGGTTAGCTGCTCATTCTCCATGGGATTTCAAGGGTAGAGAGCTGCCTTATTCCTCTAAACTCTTTTGGAAAGACTTTTAAGTCCTTCGGACAAAGGGCCAAGACATCATCTAACAAACTGCTCTGCAGTTATCCAGGGGCCAAGAGCAAAGCCAGGTTTCCCAGCCTTTATTCTCCCTCCGGCTGCTCTCAGTATCGATGGGATCTGTCCCTTACGGATGTTGTCAGTGTTTTCCCGGACAATGTCTGTCTTCAGCAGGTTGTCAGCCAGCACGAAGGCACTGTCCTCCACGGTGTCGAGCAACTTGGTGGCCGCGCGCTGCTGCTCGCTCGCATTCAGGTCCCTCCATGCATTGAGAGCCTGCGGCTGCAGGAGGTTGTTCACCGTCTCCACCATGGCCTGCAAAGGGAGAGGGATCGAGTGAGAAAGGGCTCTAGTGAACCTAAAGCACCACTGAGACCTCTGACATATGCTCGGTCCCATCCTCCACACACACCCGTTTACAGGGAGAGGAGAGCATCTCGTTTCCCTCCCCACAAGTGGGGCAACCTGCAATGGAATACCATTGATCCCATCAGATGGGAGAGGGAAGAAATGCTGATTTTAATCTAAATGCGGGCTGGGAATAGAGCTTTTCTGCTTTCATGATCAGCAGCCCTTGGAGGGGAACTGGGGGGGAACTGGAGGGGAGGGGACGGAGGGGACATGAGGAAATCCTCAAGGAAACTTGCAGGATAATAATTTCAAAACCCATCTGTGAAGCAGGTTGCTGCTCCTTGCAGCACCAGAATTCAAGAGTAGGACTGGGACTCCCAAGGAAGGAATTTAGTATCGACCAGGGCTATGCTCCTTGGAGTGTTTCCCACCTCACAACCTCTGGCAGGCAGTCATGAAGACCTAGAGATAGCTGAGTTCTGCCACTTCACCCAGAGAAGCAGCAGGTGCCTGTAGACATTTAGTTAAGACACTACATTTCAAAATGATTCCATTCAGGAAGGAGTCAGCCCCGTGGCAACAACTTCAGTCCCTCCTGCAGTGCACTTTCTGGCCTGGGTTGCCATGCACAAAGAGCTCTCCCACGGAGAACTTCCCACAGGTTAATCTGGATGCGCATCCAGGAGCACACGAAACTGCTCTGGCCTCACGAGTGCAAAACTACAGCCTATCCAACCTGAAGGCTTTGCCCAACTTCAACCCCCTGCTTAGTTACTAACCAGAGCTGATGCAACTACCTGCCAGCTAATTTCTGTAATGATACCAGTTGGTAGAACTGATTGTGCAGAGGGAAAAGAAAGAAAAAAGAAAAGAGAGGAGAAGAAAAAAAAAAGGTACTTTGATAGTTCTTTCTTCTGGTGGTTAGTGTCTAGCCACCAGGCAGGCCTGACTGGGCTCCACCGGCAGCTAATGCTGACTGCAGGAACCAACCTCCCCTTTGAGATGAAGCTGCCATTCCTAATAATTTTCTGTATGCTGAGTGCATAGGCATGGAACCCCCACCTCTGTTCTGCAAGACACGGACAGTCTGATGGGATTTCAATGTGTTGCACACTTAAAGGATGCCCCATGGGCTCATTTTCATGGAAGTACTTCAGTATTCACTCCTGACAGTGTTTCTAAACCCACCTGTACCACGTGGCATGTGAGCAGAAGGTGTGGGGCATGGCCCTTTCTCCACCAGAGCCCACAAGAGCAGCGCTACAAAAGGCAACACGTGGCACAGAGTGTGGGGCATCCTGACTCACTCACCACTCATGGTCAGGTACAAATGTGCAATGAGAGAACATAATCAAACCAGAATTTGTTTTTATAGCGATATCCAGAAGACCTTCAAAAAAAATTCACATAAGGTTCCAAAAAAATTCACGCAAGGTTCAAGGAGAAGCAAAGACAAGTAGATGCCGATGCTTTTAAACCCAGAAAAGACATTTCACTGAGACATTGCTATGTGCATCTTCATCCTAAATGTCCTTGAGGTTGGAAGATTTCTCATACCACCATGGTTCCTTTTGGAAGACCAAGCCAGAATCGGGGTCCTCTGACAGTACCAAGCTCCTACTGTCCAATCTACATTTCCTCATGATCAGTGAGCTCGTTTGCTCTTGTTCCAAGCCTCTCTTGTGCCTTAAACGGATCTTCCCCTCCCTGGCAGCTACTGCCCCGGTCCCTTGATTAATAGGCAACATATCTCCTAAGCTTCAGCTCTTGGTTTCCCAAAGCACGGTGCAACCTCCACTGCTGAAGCAAATGGAAATGGCTGAAAATCTCGTCCTCTTTTTGCTGTCATGCCTCTACAATCCAGGACTGGAATCTCTTTTTTCATTTGCTATTAAGTGGAATTTATTAGCCATAAATCAATTTCTTAAACATTATTAAACTGATTTTCTTAAAGAGTCTAAAAATCATCTTAACACATTTAATATGTGCACGCAAAAAGCTGGCAGATTGAAGTTCACTTCAGACTTTCTTGAATTTAATAGTCAAGAAGAAATACTAAAAATCCATAGCATTCCAGTCTGGCTTTTTCAGAGTTTTAAAATCTGAAGCTCTTAATAAAATTCTGTAGCTTACTTTGGTAGCTTATCTCCTCGTGGGCAAAAAGGAGGCAGTGACCAAAAAGCCTGACTATTTTGCTGTGCAGGTTCTACACAGTGTGGTGTTTCCTTGCAAAGATTGTTGTGCATGGAAAGCAGAAAATGAGGATTTTTTCCTCCCCTTTTTCAATGTTATCTTGCAGACTACGTGCTAAAAAACCATCCTGGGTACTTTCAGCAATATCTGAATGGTGAACAGAGTCTTCGCAGCAGATCCAGCTCCTGGCTCTGGATGGAAAGGTAATGCCTATTTGTCAAAGCGTGAAACAGATGCTGAAATATTTGCATTAAGGTGAAACATCTGCAAAGATGTCATTTTTAATTTTATTATCACCTTCACCAAGAGAAGAAAAACAAACCTTTCCAGCCAAAACCCGTGACACTGTTGTCTTTCCTCATGTATAGCACTGCGAATAGGTCTCTAGTTGGCAAAAGGCACTGA
>JAAGNO010002195.1:282658-314402 GCA_033439905.1 Ceryle rudis
TCTTTGTCAGCGCAAAACTTAAAACAGTATCAGCCCCTGGGAAACACCACCCACAGTCTGGCCACCCACTGGACGTCCATTCTATTCAAACCAAACTGGGTTTCTGCTTGGTTGGGGTGATTTTTGTTTTGCCTTTTACAAATTGATTAAATCTAGCCTTGGAACTCTAAGTTGATGGAGAGAAAAAAAGTTTATCGTCAAAAATGCCAACACACAAACCATAGTTTTCTAGTTATGGCAAAAAAATAATTGCTCCGTTCTTCCATTTGAGCACACTGGCAGGACTGAGGTCAGATTTACAAATACACATGGGCACACTTTGCTAATATCTACCGAGTCTGTACCATGGTCTTGTGTCTTCTGATGGGTGAAGAGACTGTGAAATAATAGCTGCTGGAAAGGGCACATATTCCCGCCTGTTTCACATGTGCCAAGGAACAGAAGCAAGGAGCTTTGGCTGGAAAGATTAAAAATGACCCTCCTGCAGCAGCACTTGTTGTTTCAGCCCCACCTTTCTCAGAGGGAACCAACTGTGGAAGAAGACAGTAGAACAGAACTAAGAGAAATTGCAGAAAAGAAGTATTTGGGGAAGAAAATTTAGAGGAAACAAGGAAGATTCTGGGAAGGGAGCAAATGTGCTGAAACACCAGTGGTTATAAAGGCAAAAATACCTTCCCGCAGCCTGGGGCCAACTGATATAAAAAAGAAAAAGATGGTATGAAAGATTGAACCAGGATTTTTCAACACAGTGACATACAGAAGGACCAGTCAGCTGGAAAGGATGGGAGGTCGATGCTGTTTTCTGGAGGGACAAACATCTGACGGGTTTCGCTGGGCACCATCAGCTGCCAGCAGTCAGGTAGCAAGGCTGAAACAGGGGCTGTGGGCTAACTTCTGACACTGCAAAGCTTTCATGGCCATTTTCCTGCCCTGGCAGGGGTTTCATTCTGCATGTTTGCACTCAGAGGACAGAGTCAGAGCATATCTACCATTCTCTTTTTTTTTTTTCCTGGGGTGGGGAAGATGAGCATCCCATTCCATTCAATTTTGCTTTTTTCTTTTATTGGATGACACCTAAGGATATAACTGACTAGTTATAAACACTGGCTATCCAACAGTGAGTTGGATCACTGCTCTGCATGCAGTACAGCAAGAGCTGGAGAACACTGAAAAAATGGTTTTGAAACTGTGGTGTTCAAACAACTCAAACTGCAAGTAATAGCCCTTTAATAATCTGCCATAGTAGCATCTGTTCCATCCAGTACAGTCTGAAAACAGACTGTGAAAAGCAACCTGGATGGAGGATTTCACTCATGCATTTCTATGATCATGGTGTCGTCAGGACTGCAGCTTCACCCTGGCCATGACGTGGTGATGTCCTCCACAAAACCTCGCTCCCTCTGCCAGGCACACACAAGCAGTCCTACGAGACCTGATGAAGGTACGTTGAGCCCTAAGGTTTATCTGCTCTTTGTGACTACATCACCCAGGCTGTTCAGGAGGACAAGATGAACATGGGTGGCACGTGCTTTAGATTTACAACTTGAGGCTCTTCACGCGTTTGTGAAGGACACAGCCCTCTCTATTCTGCTCCTCTCTTTCAGAGGCTTGAAGCTGAATGTAGTGGTGCTTCTCCTCCCAGGAAGCACCCATGACTGAAAGCTGCAGTGAGGAGAAGGTATTTTCAGGCAAGTCACACACTGCACCAAGGACAGTACTGATGAAAGCAAGAGGTAAAACAAACAGGCTGAGACTGAATGTATGACCTCATGATCAGGACAATGCAACGTATCAAAAGCTGACCTTTTTGCTTCCTTTTACTGCTTGACTCTAGAAATAACCCAGGTAGCAGTGCATAATTCAATTGCACTGGCAAGTTTATTCTCCTGCTATGTTACGAGGGCATGGTAGGCACCAACAATAAAGTTAAAGTAAATGTCAGGAGGCCAATGAATTGCTGAAGAGGACATTTGTTCTGATCTTCCATCAAGCACAATAACTCTAATGGAAGCTAATAGAGGGTTGTAAAACCTAATACCATGATGCAAGCAGGCAAATACCCATTGTATGGTCTGAGCACTGCAGGAGAAAGAAAAGAAGCAAGTAATAATCCTTACTTCACTACAGAGACGTGAAAGTGAGCACAGCATTTCCCTACCATCCTCTCTGGCTTGGCTGATAGCCCTCCAGAGGACACATCACCCTTGTTTCTGAGCAGCTTGCACCCAGCTGGTGCCAGAAGAGGGGATTTTTGGGAGACAAAGCAGATTAGGAATGAAGATATGGTGAGCAGGTATGAACCTTGGCTGCTGAAGAAGCGTTTCTACCCGATTTGTAAGCTGTGCTGCAGCTGTGGATGCTGTGGGATGGGTGGCCAAGGAGAACCCAAGCGCTAGGGATGCAGGAGAGCTGAGATGCAGGGCGTGACCACCTCCTGTCCTCACAGCATGGCTGGCGTACTGCTTTCCTCTAGCTGCACCCATAGCAGCAAGAAGAGGAGCTCTTCTGGCTTACTGGATGAAGGATGGCTCCTTTTTCAGCTTTACAGAGGTGCTGGAGCAAGTCCACAAGCTTGGGGCAGGGGAGAGTCCCGTCTACGGCAGGAATGTGAGGAACCAGTGTCTGATTTATGGATAAGTCAGGCTCCACCTCTAAGCACAGTGACGATTTCCAAGCCTCTTGCTTGGTCAGGGAAACCAACTGTCTGTCTGTTATTTTAGAAGTAATTTAAAACTGTGTTTGCTGCAAGGATCCTACTGAATGCAAACCCCAACACAAGCCCCCGTGCAAGACTGGCAGGGCTTTCCTCTCAAAAGTCACTCCTCTCACAAGGCGCTCCTGGAAAGTCTTGATGTTTTGTAGCAGCTGCCCATAGAGGTTGGGCCACATCTCCCAGGATCCCTGTGGATATCCACTCGGGCATCGGAAGTTTAGATCAGAGTCATTTGGCAGATCCCCCCAGTCTTCCCACTGATGGGTGGAAGGTTCCCACAGCTGACCATAACTAAATTCCTCTGGGAAAAATAGTCCCAATAATAACAATTAAAAAAAAACCAACCCAAAACAACCCAGTCCCAACTGTAACCTGCTGGGCATTTCTGAAAACCTGGCTCTTCCATTTTAGCCTGCTTTGAAAGCACGTAACAAATTAAATGGGGCTCATTTGTTACACAAATGATAGCTGAGGTTTCAAATAAAATAAGCCTAACCTTGATGGAGATTTCATCAGCACAGGCTATTATTTCCCTCTGCTAATGGCTAAAGGCCCAGCCATCTTCACCGAGCAGCAAGAGGTCTCGCAGCTGTCTGGGTGAATTATGGCTAGAGTAAGTAATATTAACCCCTCCAGGATAAGTACGTGGGTCATAAACCAAGAGCTGCACAGCTGCTCATGCCAGCAGAGGCAGGTTTTTATTAATCAGCTAGCTGAGCACAGGGTAGGAGAGCTGCCCACCCTCCCGCGTGGGACACAGCGGCCACAGGCTGCAACGTGTCACGGCAGCCCCGAGTTAATCGATGACGTCCCTTGTCTTTGGGGAGGGAAGGGCATAAATACAGGTGAAGTGAGACAGGCATGACCAGGAGTGCATGTGCTAGTGACTGGCAGGTTGCTGAGACTCAGTTAAGGAGGAGAAAGCCCAAGAGTCTTCTCTGTAGGGTCAGCCCATCCCAGTCACCAGCGAGCGCTGGCTCCCCGGGAGGGCAGTGTTGCCACCGCGCAGCACGACACCGGGACTTGCTTGCTCTGGCTAAAGGAGCGAATAAATCCCCACAAATTGCTGTAATAAGGATTCAGCCCACAGACTTTCTGGCATAAACACACATCTGGTCTCTGTTCGTAATGAAATCAGCTGAAAGCACCACTGTGCATTAATAACAAAAACGGTCAACATATTGCTACCAAATAAGCTTGTCTGGAGCTTCTATTGTCACATGTTAATGTGCTTTTAACACCGATAAACAATGAAATGCTACAAAACATTCATTAAGGGGCTTAAGAGTCAAAAGACGGGCATTGCTGTGGCAATGCTTTCTATGCCATCAGTTCTTTTACAATTTGGGCAGAAGTTAAAAACGGTCACATGCACAATGCAAACACTTCACGCTGAGCCTGCCTTTCTTCGGTAAAGATTGCTCCACTGCAGGGTTTATCCTGTGCTTGCATGTGCTTGCATGTGCTCGCATGCTGGCCTGAGAAAATCCTTGGGGATACGTGAAAGGGAAAGCTTCCTTTTGCAACAAGTCAGTATTTTTCCATCTGTCCACCTATCTCCTCCTCCTTCTTCCTCGTTTTCTTGCCACAAACCAGAACTGTCATTCGCTCTGGTTTAATTCCGCTCTCCAGTCCCTCTCCTTTGCCTTTCCCTCACCCTCTCTGCCTTAATTTCCATCTGAATTTTGCAGGCTTGCTTTCTCCTTGCAGTTCCTGGCTACTGTGCAAGGCTCATCCTTTATGTGTGACTGCTGGTCACTTTAGGTTCCCTGTTGTGAAAACAGCCAGGGAGCTCAGGAAGGTCAGTGCATAGCGGTCAACACATGGGAAGGGTTTTACCTTCTGGGTGATGTGATTGATCCAGGGAGAAGAGCAATTGCTGAGATCAGGTCCTTGGGGCTCCCAGATCCCATCTGGCGCAAGACACCGGAAAGTTGCAACACCTGGAAGAGGAAAGCCGCTGTGTTCAGTGTTACTGGTTGAATTTTGTCCCCCAGGATGCCACAGTCACAGGCTTCACTTCACAATGACACCTCATACAAAGCCTGGGAGCTTATTAGCATTGAGGACCTCGGTAGGACACTTGTGAGTCATCTCAGTGGCTTAGTCTCCCATGGTCTTAATGCTTAGATGTTCTAAGACATGAAAGACCCAAGAAGTAGTGCCGGGACATTAGCTCCATTTCGACAAACACTGACTGCAGACAGAGGGCTTTGCCTTGGGCCAGGCAGGAAAACTGCCAGGGACTAAGAAATCAAAGCTGGGTCTCAACCGCTGAGCCAGCAACCCAAGTGGTCTGCTCCACCCCTTGTGCCCCGGCACTGGACCCTGCACCTCAACTCCCTTGCTGCTTTATGACGATTTACTGCTCTGAAGCACCATTAAACCATTTGAGTGGAAACACACAGAAGTTCAAATGTGAAGAGGTAATGCTGGGCTTTACCGTTCAGCCCCAACCGCTTGGAAGGACTTGAAGAGGAGCATTTTGTTTGGCAAGGGCCACCCAGATCCCTGCTGCAGAAGACAGGCCCTTCCAGGCAAAGAGAAATACACCCAAAATGGTGCAGTTAAAGAGCTTTGAAAAGCAAGAAAGCTGGTACACGCAGATTAAAGACTCTGCATCCTGTAAAGTACTCTGCCCTGCAGAGATGAACTTTGCAGCAGAGCAGTGAATGACAGGCCAGGTCTGATGGCAGCGCCGGTTAAAACCAGTGAGAGCTTGCTCAGCCTTCAAAGGGAGCTGGGAGAGGCCCACTACCACAGCTCTTAACAAGTCGAATGAATCACTGAAATTAGAGATGGAAAGGCTTACTGCCACCCCCTATCAACAACTTTGGTTATTTTAGTTTTTCCTTAGCTATTTTCATCCGGTCCTTAGTTCTTGTGCTTAGAAATGGACTCCCTGCATCCAGCTTTCATTTTCCTTCTTTTTCTTTTCTTTCCTTTTCACAGCTTCAGCTCAGACCATCCTTTCCTCTCTCTGGGAACCACATGATACTTTTTGCATTAATTTTACCAAGCGGGGCTGGGAAAGACAGCAAAAATGTCCTTTATCTATTCTTACCGCTGATGTCTTTCCATGCCCCTCATGCTTTAACATCTATTTTATCAGTCTGACCTCACCAAATTCAAGAGAGAGTCAGTATTTCACACACTCAGGTGGGAATGGCTCTCCAGGGCAACGGAGCAGAGAATTAACAGAGTCTCCTCTGCAAGCCAGATCCCTCCAGCCCTTATTTTCAGGCAATTTCCTCCACTTTCTGATTTCTTCTTGGCAATTGGGTTCTCAGGGCCAGACACCAAGACTAACTTGAAAAAATAAATACTTCTAGAAGACTGCATTTGTTAAAACACAGCAAACCGAACCGCATGCCAAAACCCATTCTTCATTTGACTGTGTTGTAATTTGGACAGAAAATTTCCCAAAGTAGGCTTTTGGAAGAAAACAATTGAGGGGAAGAGCAGAAGAAAAAGAGCAAAATCCAATAATTGATAAACCATTCTGAATGATTTGACTTTGTTCTCCCTGCTGCTTTCCCCGCTGATCACCTTGGCTGCTGGTTCAGCGCTCGTGCTGGTTCAGGAGGGTGACCTGGAATACCTGCGCTCTGAAATGCTGGCCATGGACTTTGGAATGCAAAGGGTGCAGCACAGAGCTTCAAAATGCAAGTGTTGTTGATGTCCCCAGCTGCCCTCCCCTCCTCTCCAAAACAAGCAAAGCATCGGCCAGCACCGTATTGGTCAACGAGCTCAGGGGCTACAAATGCAGGCAAACCCAGGGGTGCATCGTACAGAACTTCGGGAGGCAGAGGCTCTTACAGCACATCAAGCTCAAGCCCACAAGGTCCTTAGCTTGTGTTCTCCTTCGGCCAGAGCCTGGGATGCCAAAGACCCTGCACAACGTGCTCAGCATATGGGGGCTTTGGCCCCAGCCAGCTGCTTGCCTCACCTCACCAAGGCAGTGCAGACCTGACAGAAGACATCACTGTCCTCCACTGATGAGAGCACAGCAGCCACAGGGGCCTGTGGGCAACCTGGCTGCACGCTGACACGGGCACATGGAGAGAGCTCACTGTGTCCTCCCATCCCTCGACTCACCTATGGAGCCCACGGGACACGGCTGCTTTGCCACCTGTCCCTGCCGTGTCCGAGACCACATAATATCACGGGCTTCCATGGGGTCACAGCTCTCCGCACCGGCCGGTGGCAGCTGGGAGGAGGCGGCTGGGAGGTGCGTGGTCATTTCGTCAGGGATGTCAGCCATAGGGGATGGTGTGCTGGTGCTCCTGTTCCTCCTGCCCGAGGCTGAGGTGGTGATGGGGCGGCCCGTGCTGCTGGTGGCCACCCGTGGCGTGGTGCTGGCAGTGGTGCTCCCCGGGCCCAGAGCCCCTGACGTTGATATTCCTGAAACAAAAGCAGAGCTGATTAAAGGGTGGAAGGAAAAAAGGGACTGGAGCCTAAGTCCTGATGATGTCCCCTCTGCCGGCTGCAGTGGCTTGTGGGATGTAGCTGGAGCTACAGCTGATGCAAGGCTTGCTGCACAGCCACCTTTCAGGGAGGAGCTGGAGGACACAGTGAGAGACGCACACAGGGGGGTGATGACTGCTGGAGCACAACCTATTTTCCAAAAGCACTAGCATCTGATGAAAATAAAGCAGCACTTTATGCCCTCGCCATTTTTCTTCTTGTCATTTTAATGTAAAAATCTTATTTCCCATCTTTTAGGGAACACCTAGCACAGAAATGCTTTTAATATTTTACTGTTGCTGAAGACCCATCAGGTCTGGATAGAAAAACATTTTCCATGGTGTAAAAAAAAAAAAACAACCCAACCAACACCAAACCCACACCACAAATCCATCCCCAAAAGTGTAGTGCACGGAGGGATGACCGCGAGGCTGTTCATTGGAGCAAGTCATTCTTTTTCTCTCAGGTTCATGCCTTGCTGCTTCATCTCAACAGCAGCGCTTGGCCCCTCAAGCTGCAGGCCACGTGGCAGGTACAAAGGTGCGCGTCAGCCCAGCTGAATCCTCAGGAGTTTAATGCTCACCAGGCTACTTCATTTAAAACCCGCGATGAGCGGCCAAGCAGCAGGACGTGGGGACCTGCTTTAGAAATGCATTAACCTGTCCGACGACGTGCAGTAGCTGCACTACGTACTGTGGGAGGTGAGTATTGAGGGATGCCCACCTTATAATTACTTTACCATGCCTCCTATTTAGACCAAGGGGCTTGCACAGATTGGATTTGTCTATGGCTTGACCTGAAATCTCAGGTGGGGAAACTGAGGCAGGCTGTCTCCAGTTGCCTCTCCATTGCCAGGATGTGTACAGCTTGTGAAAAAGCCTGCATCTGCCATCTGCTTTGCCTCTCTCAAAGGAGAGGGGCACCCTCCTGCTTCTCTCAACACAACAGTTTTACTCCAGTTAAATGCCAGATATATATATGGAGCCCCTATTGCAAGAGGACATGGCTGTGCTGGAACATGTCCAGAGCAGGGCCATGAGGATGATCAGAGGGCTGGAGCACCTCTCCTATGAGGACAGACTGAGAGAGTTGGGATTGTTCAGTCTGGAGAAGAGAAGGCTCCGAGGAGACCTTATTGTGGCCTTCCAGTATCTTAAGGAGGCTACAAGAAAGTTGGGGAGGGACTTTTTAGGCTGTCAGGCAGTGATAGGACCAGAGGGAATGGATCAAAACTAGAGGTGGGTCGATTCAGCTTAGACATTAGGCAGAAGTTCTTCACCAGGAGGGTGGTGAGACACTGGCACAGGTTGCCCAGAGAGGTGGTGGAAGCCCCATCCCTGGAAGATTTTAAGGCCAGGCTGGATGGGGCTGTGAGCAACCTGCTCTAGTGGGAGGTGTCCCTGCCCATGGCAGAGGGGTTGGAACTGGATGGTCTTTGAGGTCCCTTCCAACCCTGACGATTCTCTGATTCTATGATTCACAATTGCCCCCTCAATCCCTGCCTGGGGAAACACTGGAGCTGTCAAGAAAAGGCAGGTAAGGAGGCATATGAAAAGGCTTTTCCGATCCTTGTCTGATACCACTCTCTCTTTAATTCCCATGCCACAACATCTCCCTACCCTCTCACAACATCTCCCCACCAGCCCACCTCTGCCAGCATCCAAAAATCCTTCAGTCAAATTCGCTCCCTGTCCCGCAATGTGAATTGGAGTTTCTACATTAAAGACAGCAATGTGTGAACTACAGCCGAGCCAGAAATTACAACCAGATGTGAGAATCACCCTGTTGCTGTGAAAAGCAGCCTCTTAACTACCCATCAGTGTGAGCAGGCTCAGCCTGCAAACTCCCAAGAGCAGATACTATCCTGTCTTGTAGGTCCAGTGAAGCTTGAGACACTCTCTCCTCAAACTTTTAAACTCACAGCATCTTAAACGTAATTTTCTGAGGGATTAGTATTTTTCAAGAAACAGTTCAGTTTAAAAACCCCAGCTCAAACAGCCCTTGGAAGAAGGGATTGCATCTCCATCAGCCTCCAAAAAGGCGACCAGTAGTGCAACAGGCACCAAACCACCTGAGCACCGCGATGCTGATCTGAAATCAGGTCTCCCAAGCTCGTTGAACAGCTTTTCCAGCCTTCTTGTGCCACCTCCTTGCCAGTAGGAGCCCCGAGTTTGAACGAAAATACAATGCAGAATTCTGCAAACATTGACAGATCTCTTCCAGTTGCCGCTCAAAGCTGTGCTAGATCACCAAGCAACGATTTCCACCTGACATTACAAGGAGGACTACAAATTGTAGAGGACTTGGGCAAATATCTGTTTTTCCTATAGCAGGTCTTTCCATGAGTACATATTTTATTTCTTTGTAATAGCATTTAGCCTGGTAGATAAAACCCTGCAGAAATTTCCCCATTTCCTCAAGCAAAGCAAGTTATTTTCCATTTGCAAAACAACCTATGCCATGCACTACAGGAGCAGAAGTCCCTAGTAGAGATAACGGATGCAGTTTCCAAGCCAAATCTATCAAATCTCTCTTTAAAATCATTCTTACAGTCATTTGTGAGCATATAGAAACATATACTGAGCACCCAGGAGCTCCCCTTGATCCACATGCAGGGGTGTTGCGCTGTTGAGCCTACTTTTCATTGACAGTCATTGAATATCTCACGGTGTCTTGGTTTTGGAGTAGCTATGGCAAGTTTAAGGTAGCAACGAAGCACAAGGGATTTAATGTCATTTTCCTTTACCCATAAAAAAAAATCTTATCTTTCATAAACCCCTTAGCACTCATGTAAAAATCTCTTAGAAGGCTTGTTCTTCCAGCTTTTTTCTTGTTTAACTGGGCTTCCTTGCTGCTTAAAAAAAAAAATAAATAAAGATGCCTGCCATTTACTTAGGACAAATTATAAGAAGACATAAAATTGCTGCCTGGAAGTGGCCTAACGGAGTGAGATGGATGGGATACCACTGAACCCAGTTCAAAGGTCTGATCATTCAGGCAATCCTGAAATGAGCTCCAGCTAACACGATCACCACGCTAACACCACCCGGTCTCACTGGCCCCAGGCAGCACTACTTGCCTATTTTGCTCACATGACCCTGTGCTTTAAGCCAAAGTTAACTGGTAAGAAGGGAAAGAAGGAGATAGCATGATCATTTGCATGTAAATGATTCTCAAATCCAAGCAAAACCATGAAGAGAATGCAACTTGTGCAAAAAATTACCTAAATCCTACAGCACGGAACTAAGATCAAACCTCCAGATTAACACAGGCTGCCAATAAACTCAGTTTTTAACTCGGGGAAAAGCAGCACTGCAGCAGCACTTTGACAGGAGGATACTTCAGATAATACTTCATAATACAATCTTTGTGCATAGACAAGCACTAACCTTTAAAAATCATCAACACTGTTACAACTAGACATGTATAATCTTGATAATTTTACTTGCACTACTTGTTTTTACCGTGAGTTGCTATATCCTGAGTTGCTATATCAAGAGTTTCAAGACAGATTTTGAGTAAGACTCAGTTTTTACTCCTAGGCTTCAAATCCAAGACTTTGCAAACTTTGATTCCATGAAGCACAGCACTGAGATAGCAATTTTCACAGTGCTCCCAAGAAAGAAAACTATGGTTGTGGAAACAGCTCTTCCCCAGAAACACCCGAAAGGGATAGTTCATTTTTTTTCTTCTCTATCCAGAAAGCTGGCACTGATAGCAGAAGACCATGTTTTGCCGTCATTCAGATCAGAGCTGCAGCTATAAAGTAACACCAAAACATTTCCAGTGTCCACAGGGGAGTAATTGCAACTCCCAGAGGAGCCTCCCTCTATTCCCAGCACATTGACTAGCAACAATCATAGAACCATGGAATGGTGGGGTTGGAAGGGACCTCTGGAGAGCATCAAGTCCAACCCCCCTGCCAGAGCAGGGTCACCCAGGGCAGCCCACACAGGAACAGAGCCAGGGGGGGTTGGAAAGTCTCCAGAGAAGGAGACTCCACAGCCTCCCTGGGCAGCCTCTTCCAGGCTCTGTCACCCTCACACCAAAGAAGTTTCTCCTCCTGCTGAGGTGGAACTTCCTCTGTTCTAGCTTATACCCATTATTCCTTCTTCTATCCCAGGGCACCACTGACAAGAGCCTGGCCCCTTCTGCTTGACACCCACCCTGCAGATATTTATAGACATTTATAAGATTCCCTCTCAGCCTTGTCAAGAAAAATAAATTGTTTGTTCACTCCCTTCTTTATTTTGTTCCCAACCTTTACAGGGAAAGGCCCACCTCAGGCCTCTGAAGGAGGAATTTTGCACTGTGGAAGGAAAATCATAGAAGAGATTTGCTCATAGGGAAAATCTTAAATGCATAAAGGTGTGTCTTTCCTTCTTTCCCCCCCTCATTTCCTTCTTTTCCCCTTTTCTGCCCTAACACGAGATGTGTAGACCAGCACTTAGCACTTGACACTGGCAAAATTCAACACCCATTTCACTTTACTTGCTGTTCTGCTCACCTCTTCCTAGTGCTCCCAGACATGGGATACTGCTTTCCCAGCTGACTCACTACTGTTTTTCTAGCACAAAAGCAGCTTTGATTGCAAGCACGGTTGTTTGTGATACCACCGAGCCACCTTTTCTCATTATTTTTTTTTTTTTTTTCTTTTGGCATCTAAGTATCCAGCCTAGGACCCGATATGCTCAATAACTCAAACCAGTTTTTTAAGAGATGTCATGCATTTTCTGTCCCATGAATGAAGATAACTGGGTGCCCCTCAAGCAGAAACTGCAGACAAGATTACCTGGGTGAGGTTCACTGGCTTTTGCTAGGTAACAGATGACAGAAGACATCTGTCAAGCTTCCTCCTGGTGGCTACAACCCCAAGGTTTAGCCCGATGTCTGTGTGCTACGAGGCAGCGTTGGCTCACTTAATTAGCAGGAGATGCCACACTCCAATTTTCATGCATGAGGTCCAAGCAAACCATGATGACTTTACTCTCTGATGATTTTTGTGTTCCCGAGCCTGAAGCTCAAGCAGACATGCCAGGGCACTGGTGGCCAAAAGCCCGAGCCTGGTGCTGCAACTGGTGCAAGGGTCGAGCAAGTGAGGTACAACTAATCCAAGGGGTTCAACATCTCAGTGAGGATACCGCAACCCAAGTGCCCTCTTGAGCTTGTCCGGGCCGTGTTCACAATTATTTACACGTTACTGCTGTGCTCAGACAAACGGGGCATTGCTGGTTTCTGAAAGGCTGTGAGAAACACAAAACCTGAACATCCTGCCCTCCCTCTCTGCTAGTTTTGCCCTTTTCCTATTTGGCAACCACATCCTTTGCTTACAACATCCTCTTCTATCATTTCTTCTCCTACTGAAAGATGGTGCAAGTTGTATTTACATAGCACATAAGAAGGTTTAGGCACATCTTGAAAGAAGGAGCACAAAAACCCCAGTCCTAATACAGCTGGAGGATTATATCACAGCTGTTTTTCTCTTGCCTGTCACATAAATGCATCTCAGGGGAATTAGTTTTCTACAGGCATTTTCAAATACATTTCAGAATGTTTTCTGAAACTCCCTAGGAGGGGGGAAAAAAAAAAAATATATATATATATACCCCGAAATTTTTTTTTGCCTTTTTTTTGTGTGTCTTTTCAGCAAACTCTCTGTAAGTTGACAGAAAAGGGTGCCTGAAGTCAAGTAGCACCTAGGTTGAGCCTGGCATATCTGGTCCCATACCTGAGAGCTACATAAGCAGGAATCCATCAAGCCAGTCGTTAACAGACCAGACGATTGCCATGTTATACCGAGTTCATGCCACAAAAGACATCACCCTGCAAAACCATCTCATGCCAGATGTCTGCTGGAAGACCAAAAGCCATGTGCAAGCTCCACCCAGGAGCTGCGGGCTGGAGAATCAACAAGGTGAGATTAGCTCCTATATTATAGAATCATAGAATCATAAAGGTTGGAAACAACCTTCAAGATCATCAAGTCCAACTGTATATTAAATATTATCAGGACCACTAAACCATGTCCTGAAGTGCCACATCACCGTGGTTTTGAACACCTCCACTCCCTCCCTGGGCAGCCTGGTCCAAGGCCTCACCACTCTCAGTAAAAAAATTCTTCCTAATATCCAACCTAAGCCTCCAATATCTGACCTAAACATCTCCCGGTGCAACTTCAGCCCATTTCCTCTCACCCTATCACCGGTCACCTGGGAGAAGAGACCAACACCCACCTCACTCCAACCTCCCTTCAGGCAGCTGCAGAGAGCAAGAAGGTCTCCCCTCAGCCTCCTCTTCTCCAGACTAAACAGCCCCAGCTCCCTCAGTCTCTCCTCATCAGACATTTTCTCCAGACCCTTCCACATGTTTGAGAGAAACTATGATTTATCTTTACTGCAGGCAAAGACCAAGAAGGCTTCACTTCAAACATCTGAACAGCTCTGCTCTGCGCTCACACGTGCTGTTATTTGAGGAAGCTGAACCAGAATCGTGTGTGAACATGAAAGTTCACACATTGCTTCTGGTGGGGTTGGGGCTGTGATTTTTTTTTTTGTCGTTCGAGCTTTGTTGAGTGAGACTGACAAAAGGCTCACAGAAACCATTGGCGGGAAGAAAAGATTAGAGATGGAATGCCCCCAGAGTGCTCAACATGGCACATTGTCTTCAACAGCACAACTGCACGTAGTCCTGCACCCTGAAACAGCCCTATGAAGTATGTACGTAAGTACACAACTCTGATTTGTCCTCCCTCTTACCTAAGTTCTGAGCTAGCAAAGGAGGAGGATGCTACATCTGAGAGAAGAAAGGTCCATTCCTTGCAGACTGCTGCTAAATGGAAAAACCCCTTCTGGATTTTTCTTTTCTTGTGCCTCTTCCAGTAGGGGACCATTTTTTGTGCCCAAGGCTACTCTGCTCGCATGTGACTGTTCTGCTGGGCCTAGGCAGATGCTGTGATGGATACGGGCCAGATGTTGAGTTGCCTGTACTAGGGGGAAATCTACAGCTGTGGTCCAAGATATGGTGCAAACTCAGCTGTTTCAATGTGCTTCAAGCTGGAATCATTTAACACGCTGGGTTTTTTCCTCTGAATCTCAGTCTGAGCATTTAACATTAAACGAGAAAGCATGAGAGCTGAAGCGTGTGAAATCATCCCAACAGGCTCAAGTCCAGTCAATCTGCCCCAGCTCCTTCTCACTGCACCTCAACCCTCAGCAAGACAATACCTTCAGAGCAGCCACCACATGGGACCAATTTCCAACAGGCAAAAAAAAATATGCCTGCCAAAGCCCTTTTGAATCAAAACTTCACATTTCTGACAACGATTCAATACACACGCCGGATTGCTAAGGAAAGGACCTTTTGTCAAAAACATTCTGGCTGTTATTTCAAACTTCCAGATTTTGCCTGAAAAAATAAGAACTCAAACAGCAGCCTGGCTGGTTTTTTTGGTGAACTATCAACTTTCACACTTGGGTGGGATTATCTGTGTGTGTTAATAGTTCTTCTGGCTCCCAACAGCTCTTAGTGTCAGGTCCCCAATTCAGTTGTCATTTGAAACAAAGTAGTTATGTAAATTAATTTCTTGTTTTCCTCTCTGAACCGTTACTCTCCAAGAACTTACTGGTTCCTACTTAAAATGTGTAACAAGAGACATCAGACAATGTTTTAATTGTCCCTGGCACGTGGCTACAGCACATCAGCATACCGAGCAATGCTGGGAAATTGAGTGCTACAGGACTTGAGCATCAGCCATTGTCTTCACCATGCTACTTGTCCATCGGAAGACAATTCCTAAAGTCTTAGCTCTGTTTTCCTACCCAAGACCTCTGCCAAATCCACCTTGGTGATCCTCTTGTACCCTTCAGTGCCCATCCGATGACAGCATTAATGCCATATTGCTCTTTCCAGACTTGGCAAGACTTTTCCAGACTCTTGCCACAGAGTCTGAGTGTTTGGGCAGAAATTTAACTGGACCATCATACACAAGACATAAAAATCGAGCATTTTTTTTCAACTTTATCACAGAATCACAGAATGGTAGGGGTTGGAAGGGTCCTCCAAAGATCATCGAGTCCAACCCCCTAATGCTTTTAGAAATGCAGATGCACTATGCCCATAGGAGGCTTGGTAAACAGGAAAAGATTCCAGAAGAGCTGATCTAATAGACAGTAGATCAGGATTTGTTACAAATGGACTAATCTAATAGGCTTGAGAGTTCAGTTCAAGAGCTATTTTTACCTTCAAATCTCTCTAGTTCTTTCTTAGAAATACTGTCAGATGTGAGTGCAGTTTGAATTTCTGGATTCAAATGTATAAAATCTGACTACTATTTTTATTTATTTTTTTTAAATTCCACATGTTATTTCACACAGGAAGACAAAACAAAAAGCATACATATCTTTTTAAGGGTACACCAGCTGCATATTATTACTGAATGTATAGAGTGAACTTCTAACCTCCGAAACCATCTCTGTCCCCTGGTGTGATTCACATCCATCAGAGCCAGTGGTGCAGATCTTATGCACTGTCTTCCAACCTGAATCCTTCAAACTCTATTAAAGAGAAGCCCAGTAGGAATTCCCCAGTATCCCATTGTTAGAGAAGTCACTTTTGATTTCAATAACAGGTGCTGTCAGTTTTTCATTCAGACCATGTTAGGGAGCAGACACGTGAGCACTGCACTTACAGCTCCGAGAGATTTACAGGAGGCTTAGATTGCCAGGTTTGTTGTTTGTTTTGGGGTGCTTTTTTTTACCTTTTAATTAAATCATGTATATGTTTTATCCACACGGGATGAAACAGACTTTTTAGTTTCCATGCAGAACAAGCACACGCACAGCTGCTAAGAGGGAAAAAGAATTTTTCCTGTCCGTTTGGCACTGGGTGTAAGTTCATCTAATGGGTGTTTCCTGCCTTTTGCCTGCTTTTCTGCATCTTTAATTGAACAACTTGCACATGTTCTGCAGAGGCAGTGCCAGATGGAGCCGGTCTTTCTCCAGCAGTTCTCCACCTCTGCATTTGCGATCGAAAGAAGCAAGTGCAGAAGTCATAAAATGACTATTCACGCCCTAGCATTTTCTCATCTAGCCAGTCAAGGCGTCGAGTCCCTCCGCGGGCCAAAGGCAGTCAGCTCGTATCACTATCCCAACATTTCTTCCGTTTCAAGCTACAAGCATGACTTTAATAAAAGAAAACTACCAACTTCAAGTCACTGAGCATCTGCGTGCGTGTAACAGCGCCGATCTAGATGTTAGGCAGCAAGATGGCCAATTGCATTGGCATAAGTGCCTTGGACTCTTTTAAACATATCATAATCTGCCTGTGAAATGGCTGCATGGTTGCTTTCCAATTTGTGAAATGGTTCAAAAGCTGTAAATAAAAAAGAAATTGGACAGCTTTCAAAAGGACAGATTAGACTTTTCAATTCTTAGTGATTTGTTGCTTCCAAGCTACACTCCTGTGATCTTCATATGACTATTTAAAACCTGATTGTGTTATGCTGTCATCTTCAGGAAGAGGGCATAGTACAGCTGGACCCATGGAGACAACCCACTGGAACGACAAGAAATCAGCTCCCTGGCCCGGCAGCACACGCGTGGGGGGAGAGCATCCTGGCCCTGCTTCCTCCTGTCTGGTTTGGGATAGCAAAATCACAAAGGCCACTTTTTGCATTTACTGTCCATCTCCCCTTACACCACGTGCCCCGTCCCTTGCTTGATCCCAGCCGCTCTGAGGCTTGAGATTTGAGGTCCTTCCCTGTCTGTTTACCTTTGCTGGGCTTACAAACCAGCCCTGCTGCCCAGTGTTTTAAGTGCAAACATCCTCTGTGGGTGGGCTGAGAGGCAAGGGAATAAAACACAGAATACCAAAGGTAGAGTTAAGGTTGCTTACACTTATACCCTTCTTTCTCCAACCCCTGTTAGGATGGACTTCATTAACACGCAGGTCATGCTGCATTCCCAGACGTGAATCGGAGACGTGAAAGCAGGACCTGCTGTCTGTACAGTGGATGTTCTACCTGTACTGTACTTCTGGCATCCTCTGGAGCAGCCAGAATGATAAACCTGCCAGCAAAAGCTCACCTTTTGTCTTTCACCAAATCCACCTATTTTCTCCTCTGCTACAACCCACCGGTTATTTCAAACCTCATTCAAAAACCCAAATCCTCCTCCAAAGCCACGGAAGTGATTTTTCTTTCTGCAGGGCACTCGTTCCACTCAGTCTCTGACTGTATTGGCTTCCATGTTGTTTATTCACTCTATTTATCCTTGCTTCCTATGAGAAAACCAGCCTGAACTATGGAGAGAGGTGACCACTGAAACCAGCAGAACAAGGGAAATGCTGAGACAGGCTGTCTTTTCTCATCCTTTGAGCATGCTCTGGTGCATCTCGGTGGGGATATGCTGTCAAGACCCCTCCTGTAGATCAGAAGGCAGGCACAGCCTTGGTCTCTCGGCCACATCTAGTCCCGGAGCTCAGATTAGCTCAACTCTCTCCCCAGATTTGCCACCAGTTTGCTTTCTGTGACAAGCTGGAAGGGAGGGAGGGAGGGAAGAAGCCTGTGCTAAACAGGGGAAAAAAAAAAATAGAAATCTTTCACGTAGACAATCCTAAGAAGCAGACAAAACTCCATTGTAAGAACATCAATATTCAGCTGCTTTCAGAAATAAAGCCATTTCCTGACAAACCATAAACCACTGTTTAGCTCCCTTACAAAACTCTGTATTACTTACGTAGAAACGTCAATATTTTGTAAAGCTCAATTCTAATAGCTGCATTCATGTTGGCTCAAGGGTCTGCCTAAACAATGCTCAGCTACAGGACTGGAGTCTAAATTTGTTTTATAGCTATCTGATGTTCTGCAGAGGGCTTTAACAATGAGGGAGACATTAATATTATGAAAAACACATTGGCTTCAGCAAAGCAGATTTATAAGAAATAAACAAACTGTGCAATGTGCGAGGTGTTTTAAGGTGAAATGAACTGAGTAACACTTAAGGATCTCCCGTTTTCATACTGGACTGCAGTACTTATGGAACACGGGCATCTTGGTACACTATCAGGTCCATGCTGATGTCCTTACAAGCCTGGCATGCAACCATCCCTCACCTGTGTCCTGGAGGATATTTTTTTTTTGTTGAGGGAGGACTCTGGGGTGCTGGTAGTGATGTTGAATATGCACTGAGATGCCCCAGCATCTCAATGAGATGGCAAAGATCTCCAGTCTGAAGGCTCCAGGGCTGGAGGCACTGGCATGGCTACTCATCTCAGTTGAAAAGTCACTGCAGAAAGCAGAGAGGCAGGAAGGAGCAGCACCCAAAGATCAGAAAAGGAGGTTTAACTTAACTCATTTGGCTCTGCACCACTAAGGGCTACCAGCTCATGCAGTCAGCTTTGGCTGAGGTGTAGGTTCAATCTCTTACCCAAGAGGCTGATGCCAAGTTGACAATACATAAGCCAAGGGGGAAAAACTTTCAACACTGATTTCTAACTTTCTATCAGTCTATCAGCTTTCAGATTACTTTTGCTAATGGCTAGTTCAGGCCAGCGTATTGCAATGTAAGCATATTTTTTCTTGTGAAGCAGAGGAATACAACTTTGAATTGGACCCCTGGAAAAGAAGGACATAAAAAAAAAATCTACAAGAACGTGAATAGCAGTGCTGGAAAGCAATATATTTTAGGTCAAAGCCGTATTCTTACCTGCCTAGGTTTGGCATGCATGTGGTTTTGTATGCAGTCAGGTGATAAAGTTTCTGTGCCATGGAGAATTACTGGTCCAAACCAGAGGCACCAAATGCACAGAGGCAGGTGTAGGAGCTGCTGTGCCAGAACAGGGATTTTCCGTAATGTACTCTAGGCCTGGAAGCCTAAACTGCACCTGATCCACCTGGGCTAGCAACAGTGGTGTTGTGGATCCCCATGGGCATCAGCAGAATCTGAGGTAGCTGAAAACTAGTAAAGAAAAGCAAATAGGCTGACATAGAAAAAAAAGAAAGTAAATTGTATCCTTTAGAGATTTTTAAGCTGTGTCATCTCCTTGCCTTACTGTAATATAGACACCCATAAAATCAAGTACATGATGTCATTGCAAAGCATAAATGTGATACTTTGAACAAAAGCATCATGTCGCTCATAAAGAGGAAAAAAAAAAAAAAGATATATATTAAAAACGTGAAAAAAAAGAGGAGAGCCAAGAGAAAGTCTGACCTGGCACATCTCAAAAAATATACCTGCTGTCTAACTAAATGTGACTGTATCTTCATGTGACGGCAAGACTCAGACGACTGCAAGACTCAGACGACTGCAAGACTCAAATGACTGCAAGATTCGAAAGCATAACAGAAAAACGGGAGAAAAATAAAAAGTAGTCAAGCAATTTGTATCCAGTTCTGAAATAACCTTCCTTATATACCTACAGATATTACTTCAAGTATAAAATTAAACTGCTGCTACAATACAGGGCTAAAGATTTGCTGTATGCTTCCAGCACACAGATTATACTCCACTTTACAGCTCTCACAGGTAACATAAAATAAATGCACCAGTTTACAGTGATTATTAATTTCCCCCCTCTTCAGAGTCAGATATGTTGAAAAGTTTTTGTTTTGTAAATATTTTACAGCACACCATTGAGCACATGTGTTGAGACATGTGATGTTACTAGCCGTGAGCCTTTCACATGTCATGTTCCATCAAGAAGTTCCATCAATTTGCAGGGAAGAAGTTTATTCATTTTTCTAGTCATTGTAGTGCTTTATAGGTACTAAAACCCTCAAAATCCCTAATATTTTACATTATCCAGCCAGAATTCTCATCTTATAATAATGCTAACCCAAAATCTAGCTCATTTATGTCATCAAAAGTAACTCTTCTTCCATTATCTTAAATGTAGATGAGAAAAAGCATGCAGCCGAAGCAGACAGAATAATTTATAATGAGAGGAAATCCATCAGGACAGGAATACTAAAAAAACCCAGAGCATAACACTGAACTCATCTGAAACTGAAGGAAATAACAGACATTTTAGTACCGTGGTCAAGCTTCAGTGGGGAAGGGAGGAAGAAGGTCACCTGTGATAGACCCTTGTGGTCAGCACTAAGCAAGTCAAGAAATGTTTAAACCTTCAAATAGATGTTAGACTATCTTTTATTTTATTTTTTTTTTTGAAGAGGCCAGAGCCCGACTGACCATTGCTCAGAGACACAGAGTTCACTGTTCTGCCAACCTGGAGCTGCTCAGCAAAATAGAACTTACAAGTGTAAGCACTGCGGTGGCAAGAGGCTCGCCTGCACTGTTCAGCTGCCAGGGAGATTCTTCCAAGGCAGAGAAAAATGTGACTTTACTTGGAAGAGACAGAAAAAGAGAGAGATTTGATTCTGGAATATGAGTCAGTCAATCTATGCTGGAAAAGGCAACATCAAAAGCTGTTCGATTTGCCCAAGGCCCGAGGAGCTCTTTCGAGGTGCCTCACAACACTGATGACAGCAGAAGCCTACAGGTTCCGGCAGTGGCATCAGCTTCTCTGGATCCACAGTTCCGTGCCCAAGCCTCGGCTGGCCATCGTACCACCCAACAGCAAGCAACTTCTAGCTTTGTCTCCAGAAAAATGCAGTGTCTCTTACAGTGCGTCTCTGGGGCACGAAAGAAATGACAAGAGCTTCATCTATTTGCTCACCTTTCTTTGAGGTGTTTAGTTGGTGCTGGGAAAGGCTTAAGCCTTTCCATGGATAATCTGAGAATCCAGAACTATGGACGCTAAGAACAGACCGGTGGGGAGAGGCAGGGAAAAGCTCCACCCCCACCAGACAACCCAATGTCCTTATTTTCTTCTTCTGCAGAGGACATCACTGACTGCAGTCCACAACGTGCTCTTGGGAGGTGCCAAGATGTGCCAAGGATTACAGTAAAACGGGAGGAGTATGGGGAAGGCTTTGATCCTCCTATGATATTGTATCAGGAAATTACTGGCTAATGCAAAAGAATAAGCCCTGCTCCCGATCCAGGTTATTCCCTGAGGAATCTCCTTCTGCAAAGTCTAAAGCTCAGACAGATGAGATATTGGACTGATGGGACCACTCATTCCATTTCTGCGCCAAGCTCAGCATGTCCACAGTACATTTCTGAGTACAACACACAGCTCCCTAATCCTCTTGGCAGCAGCCCCTTGTACAAGGTCAGTCCCCCTGGTCTACAAGATGCCTTTCCAAATTAAGCTGTTATTTTCCCTTATTAAACTTCATATTTGAGCTAAACCCGTGGCACTGGAATCAGTTAAACCGTCACTGTCTGCAGCTCTTGTTCAGAGTGTGCAGACATCTCAGAGATACCGAGATCCTGGTCAAACAGACTCCAACGAGGCAACGGCTTGTAACTAAGGGAGACACAACTTTATTTCAGCAACACGCATCATTTCAGCTCCAAGGGCAGCCATGTGAATTATGCTTCCTGGCTGAGAATTTGTTTTCAGTAAGAGGAATGTGCATCCTATACTGCAGAGACTCGAGAGCATCTCTAAGGGAGGCCTGCAAGACACGCTGACCCAATACTTAGTTGTCACACTTGGCTTCCAGCCCACCGGTGGCTGCTGCTTTGGGTGGGGATGGGGATGTGTGTCCCCGAGAGGAGACACTATTCACTGCCATTCACCACCACTGAGGGGAAGGGGGTGGAGACAGGAGAAAAATCAACTCTCAATCCAGCCAACTTTTAAACATGAACAAGCACTCATTGGATAACACATCTCACCAAGCAACTCAGGCTGAATGTGGTCTAATAGAAAGGAAATTTTAAGTGCGTGCAAAGAAAACCAAATAAAACACGTAAGTAAGGAAGCGATTCTAAAAGCAGATACTAGATTTCTTTTCTCTTTTGCACTCTGAGCAAATATTGTTCAAGGATGTTTGACAATCTGCTTGCCAGCTGAAGCGTGCAGGACTCCGATAACAACATCACAGAAAATTATGTGTCCCTTTCTGTCAAGCCGAGGCAAATCCACGCTCTGGTGTTTGCCTAAATGAGAAACGAAATCATGGCAGAACTGACCCAGGCCAGCCTGAAAGCGTGTTGAATGAGATGGGACAGAGCTGGGGAACAACGGAAATAGGATGCAGAGGGTGTAAAATGAGAAGGGAGCCAAGTTCAAGGACCAACCTGTCTTAACAATTCCTTCCACGTACAATTAATATTAAGTTGGGCCTTTCTAGGCTGCTTTTTTCCTTTTCTGATAGTATCTAAATCTTAAAGCCCAGCCTGATGAAAGCAGTATGAGCTAAGCCAATGTCACTGGGCAGTTCTTCTTCAGAGACAATTTCTCTGCAGGGATCCTCCACGTGGGAAGAGCGGTGTTAGATCGTCCTCATCGGCCAGCAGAAACATTGCACCCTGGCAGGTGATAGGATCCCTGCTGAAATTTCAGCCTAGCATTCAGAAATCTGCCTCTTACCCAGATTTCTCCCCCTGCACTTTGAATAAAATCTCAATCATGTATAACCTGCGTTACAGCTCCTGAGGCACGGTGCTGCCTCACCTCCGCTAAAGGGGATCTTAAATCACTATTTCACTATTTTAAACTCTTTTCCACATCCCGGGTCAGTTCTAAAACTCACCTCTGCCTGTCTCACCTGTCATTGCTTACAAACCACTTCTACATCTGCCCCTTACATAGAAAGCTGCTCCCTCCAGTTTGATTTCTCCAGTGTTTTCTGTTTTCTTTCATTTCCTAGAAGAGCCTCTACTGGCAAACTCATCCCAACCTGGAGCTTTCCTCAGCCTCACTCCTGCCCCTGAGCTCTCTGTTCCCTTAACTCCAAAACCAAGGATGCTCCCAATGCCAACAATTTTGGCTACCTCCTTGACTTGACATCTGACCTTTCCCCCCAGCCCCCCAAAGTCCACAATTTACAGTGTGGGATAGTGCCTTCAGCTGGCATTTATAACTCATTTTAAGGATTACTTTGGGATGAAGCTACTGTGGAGATGCAGGATGTTACTACTTAGGGTTATCCTATTGGAGAGAGGAAAAATTAGACCTGAGAGAAGTGGGAAATCACTCCCTGCTAACCCTGCAGTGACCATGCCCAGAGGACATGACAGTGATGGAGCAGACCTGCAGTAGCTCCATGGTTCACTGCGGCAGGAGCTGGGGCAGCCCAACAAAGCCCCGGATCAGCTCTCCAGTGGTAGTTTCCGTTCAGGTTAGGTCTCGACCCTCGCCTGTTTGCATGCCCACTGGGAACACCGAAGCTTCTCTGCTCTCTTAGAGCCATGGGGGATTGTAAATTGTTCATCTGCATGAGATGGGGACCTATAGGGCCTTTCTGCCCAGGGCTGCAGATCCCCAGCATACTTCTCCAGCTCTCCTAACAAACCTCACCATATTCCATGCCGAGGTCTAATGGACCAAAGGAAACCCACCTGAGCACGGAGCACAAATTAAGCTCCTAACATCCCAGGCATTTCCTAACATTATCAACATCTTTCCTCCTGCAGAATCCTACAACATCAGGGTATAGGGAGGGGAGAAAAAGAAGCCTTCTTTCCGGCTGATGTGCTACATCCCAGTGGTAACCTTTGCTGAATTACCATTTTCTCCACCTTTGGAGCCATAACCAGCGGGGCAGTGCCAAAGGCTGACTGCAGAGTGGAAACAACATTCATTTCCCCACCCCCAGAACCTCAACATGAACTAGGCGTGTTTGCACGTGTCTATTTGTATACACTCTTCTTCCTCCACAAAACATATCACAGTTAACCACGTCCGATCAAACAGCACATGAAAAAGCACACGATGGAAGGCTTGCCCTCAAAACACCTGTCTCAGCGTAACTGGCATTCTTTACAAGTGACTGGTAAAAAACAGACAGGTGAAACCAAAACGTCCATAAAAACGTTTTGCGATTTATCTTCTCTAAGTTAGGCGTGCTCTGTCACAACGGTAGGCAAAGACCTGGTTTTGTCAACCATAACCGAGCATACTAGAAAAAATAAAGTAAATTATTAGACACAGAATCCTCTAATAACCCAACCTGAAGCCGAGGACATCCTTCATAGGCCAGAATACATTGTCTCAAACAAAACTTTCCAATGGGTTGCTGCAATAACAGCTGTGTCAGCAACATTTCCCCCACTGCCCGTCTCTCATTGCCACCCTGCCGCGCAGCAAGACGGGAGCACAACAAAGCCATCTTTAAACCTCCCTTGTTGCAGGGCATCCTCAGTTTTCTTTCTGAAATATGTGTTCAGTCCACACCATCCTCGGGGACCAAGGGTAGGTGAGCTGCAGCAGACGCACAGCCAGCATGTGGCTCGATGGTAGGTAATGATTTTGTGAACATGGTCCATCATTTGGGCAGTCAGTGGGAGACACGGATAAGGTTTTGTCTTGCCACATTCATGTGGAGAAGCTTTAGTTTTCAGGAAGAGCAGCTGGATATTTATTCCAGGCTGACGATGCCAGAGGTAGCACAAGGTGTTGTGGAAGACGATGCCATCGCACACCCGAGCTATCACAGCATCCTCCAAGAGCTCTCAGTTCATTTTATTCCCAGGCTGATAGTCCAAGGATGGACAAAACTATGGAGAGCTAGAAAAATATCTTGGTCCTTGAAAAGTGGAGCAGCTACCCAAACACTGTCCTGAGAACATCAGCAATTTGTGATAGAGATGTGCTAAGAGAACGAGTCAAGTGCTTGCTCCTTGGGGAGCTCCTGCTCCATGGGTTGGTGAAGGAGCGCATGCAGGTGCAAGTTGAGGCTCTTTTGTTGTTTGAAATTAGTCCCTTTGAAATGTCATAGTCCTAACCAAAGAAAGAAAATTCTTTGGGCACCAAATATTTAGAAAATCATTGTCCCACTGAGAGCAAAATACCAGGGGGGAAATACAAGAGGAGTGGTCTGTGCCCAGCAGTACAGATTGAGTCCTGTGCAGCTTTAGTGGGTCAAGCAGGACTCTGCAGACTTCCCCTTCCCCTAATTTTTTGCACTTCATTATTTTTCCCACAGGAAAAAAAGAAAGAAAGAAAAAACCAAACGCAAACACAATGGATAAGACATTTAGGTCAAGACTTTCATAAACAGGATACCAATGTTAGTCTCTGAACAAGTGGCCTGATTTTAAAAAGTACTAAGCAAGCAGTATCTTCCACAGCCTTAAAAAATACTGGCCTTTTGAGTATCAGGTTATTTAGGGTCTCAATCTTACTTTCTCGCTGAGTTGCATCTTCCCATAGCAGAGGCTCAGTACTGGCTCAGGTGTCCAGTGTAATGAAGTTGCCCATGTGAAGCCAGAAAACACTAGAAGAGTTAAGACCCCCATTTTACTACAGCTAACTGGGGAATCCTGAGCGTGCCTTGCTGAGCACTGACTGCTATATTTGCATCACACTGCAAAAACACACTTCAAATTTCCAGTAAACTACAAACATCCTCGTTATGCATCTACGTGAGTGCTCAATTTCTGCATGTGCTCTTCTGAATCTCCATCTGGAGGTGCCCCTCTCCCTCAGTGGCAGAGGGAACCCAACGGATCCATCACTCTTTAAATATCTCGAGATGGCTGAAATCTCTCCCATGGTTTGCTACCTCTGAACCTCTTTGCATTTGCCAGACAGAATTAGAAGCAGGGCCGGCCCTTATTGTGGTCAGGTTGGATTAGTGCTTGTGGCTAGAGCAGCGGCTCAGGGCTAAGGAACATCTCCTTCAGATTTGCTCTAAAAACCCTGAAGACAGCCTGTGCCTCGCCATTCCCCCCAACTCCCTGGCTGAGGCAGACGCACCCACCCTGACAAAGAGCTGATAGCGACCAGGGCTCACCAAAGACCTGAGACTGGAGCTTGCCAAAGACCCGATAAAAGATCAGGGCTTCATGGACATTAAAACTTGATTACTCTGTTTCAGGCCCTTAACCTGCCCCTGTCTGCCCTTTGCCCCTAATAATTAGAATGACCACAGTTCAGACTCCACCAGAGAGCTGATTTGGAGTTGGTTCCCTGAGAGCAAGTGGGTTTGCAGTCAGGGACCCTCCCCTGCGATAGGGATGCAGCCCAAGGAAGCTTCCAGCGCCTGAGTCTTCAGCCCATCTTTGGTGAGTGAATATTTCTTCTGGCTATATCCCTGAATGAGCCCTTGTTCCCTTTTGGGTGAGTGACCCCCTTTCTGGGTACCCTTGAGTGGGAGGTTTTCCCTTTTATGGGTGAGTGTGAGCATGCTTTGGATCACCTCTCTAAAAAGAAGATTATTATAACTTCTATTAAATAATTAGTTATTAGTTGTGTAGTATATTCCCATCTGACATCCGACCTTGTAATCTACTTTAGTCTGGCAGCATGCTGGGTAATTTTTGGTTGTAAACCATCCACATTTTGGGCAGCTACTGCTGTCTGGTTTGTAGGTGCCTCTGTGACACTAGCAAAGAGCTTCGTGCCATCCTACATGTACCTTCTGCTTCCCACGTCACTGTTCAAGTTCCAAATCAATTGCCTTTGGTGCTCGGGGGAAAAAAAAAACCAACTCCTTTCTTATCAGCTTTGGAACAAGTTTCAGTGCCAGAAATAGAATTTCTACCCATGTATTTCTACTTTACTTTGCACAATATACTCTAGAAATGTGCAGATAATACTATGTGAAATGGAGCACCGATGGGTTTTGCATCTGGAATGGAAAGGGATTAATACTTTTTGAAGTATTTTGATTTTTTTTTAATTCTATTCTTTATTTTCTTTTATTAAAAGATGCATCATTATTAGTAATAAAACAGGATATAGCTTAAGAAAACAGACTACCACATATTAAACTTATTAACTTGGGAGGGCAGAGCATGACAGCGCAGTCCCCCGTCCAATCCAGCTTTTAAGCCTAGGCTTAAGGTTATTTAAGCCAACACTTAAGAGCCTAGCATGGGCTGAACTCATTTCCCAGCCATAGATCCAGACTTTTAAACTCTCATTTGCTCACATCCTCCCTGGTAAAGAAGCCAGATCAGCACCAAGAGGTAAGGGAGGATTAACACAGGGATCCTAGCAACAGAGGTCTGCTGAGCCCAGGTCGCCTTACAGAGGACAAGAGCATAGGAAATGCTACATACTAGAGAGAACAAATTAAATCACACAGAAGGGATCACATGCCGCAATAGCACCAGACAGGTCCTGCTCTATTTCCGTGCCCATCAGCTCAGTGCCAACAAGGGGTGAACCAGACTTCATCTTTTGCACGAACTCCACCATACACTGTTTCAATTGAAAAAGGTTTAAGGTGAAATTTACTTCTTTTCTTTTTTTTTTTTCCTCCATAAAAGCTCCTGCCCCAACCACCGTCAAGATACTTGCGTGTATTAAAGCGTGACAGATACTAACTCATGACGCGTGTTATATTTCTCTCTAAACAGAAGTAAGGATTTTGTTGAAAAAGACTCGTACCATCCTAAATTTTCATTCAGCTCCTGTTCGTCTGCAGCTGTTGAGGCTACCACGATGCTACACGTGGACATGTAGATATAAAGCTAAGTGCTTTATTATATCTACTTAAGAAAAAAATTGACTGCGCTTTCTTGAACCTCATTAGCTGTTTGTGTTTGTCATCTCCTGGCACCAGGAGCAGAGCCTGGTGACAAAAAGCTGAGCAGTGCCGAAGGGTACGGCACCACGGGCAGAGAGCAGTAAGAAGGAAATAAGTAACAGAAATTAATTAGTGAACAAGGCCCCTGTTTCTGAATAAATGTCCTCACGAGGAAGGAAAATCTGCAACGAAAACCCAAGTTTTCTAAAACATAGCTAATTTGCTAAATTGCCTCAGAACAGACTGTTTTGTTGTGGTTTTTTTTTTTGTCTGAAGATTTCCATGGAGATACCAACGTTCCACTCATAAAGCACTCTAACCACCCGTAGTATCTGCTGCTTTTACACCGAGACACCTGACACATGGCACTTCATGACCTGGGCTGGTCTTCCAGGTGCCGGAGGTGCCGATTCAACCTTTTGGCTGTTTGATGAGAAGAGATCTATGTCCTGTTCTTACCATTTCCAGGTTTGTAATTTTTTCTTTCAGCTGCCAGCAAATTTTCAAACATATGATATGCCGCAGATCTTGTGGTTTGGATTTCCTCCAGCACTTCACTAACATCTGCCAAATTCCTGTTAAATCCAACACTGGCTGATGAGCACTTTCCGATGGTGTGAAACTTGATGCAAGTAACTAGTGGAAGCCTGGGAGCAATTAAATTTTAATCAGAGATAAGTTCAGTTTTCGGCGTTGTGAGTTATCTCGTGTCTAAATATCTAATATCTATAATAATCCTCTTCTCCTCTTGTCATCAGCAGCATCGAGACACAGAAAAGGAGTAACAGCATATGAAGCCTCCTTCCCAAGAAAGCCACCCACCGTACTAATAATAATAGACGCATCTTTTCTCTCCAACATGCCGTCTGTATCCCAAATTACTCAGTTGTGCTTTCCAGGCGGATACAAACATCTGCCCCTCTCCTGGATGCCTCTCCTTGGTCTCCCGCCTGAGATGGCCCCTCACGCCTGTCTCTGCTGGCAGGGCCGTTCATCTTGCTGCTCTCTAATGCATTTTAGGCCAAAGGAGCAAGGCTAACGCTCCCATCTGCAATCATGTATGGCTTCCTTCCACTCTCCTTCCAGCACGCACCACCTCCTGAGTGCGAGCTGTCTTTTGCCTGGGTTCTTGGCTTCTTCCTCCAGCTGTGCCCGGAGCGGTGGAACACCCCAACCCTCCTCCAAATCCCTTCTCCCCATGGGCTACAAGCTTACAGATCTCCTGCCAAAGGCTGCCTCATCCACAGCCTTTCCCATCCCATCCATAAACATGCAGGATGAGCACGACAGCTTCTCATAAAATATATCAAGCTTTTCCACCTCTCAGTAAGTGACGGATGCAAGTCACAGTCTTTCTACTGTGCTGCCACAGTGGGCTCAAAGCTTCCCCACTGCTCTTCCAAGTCCAAAGAATCCCCAGTCGTCAACCCGGACTATTTTTGCACGAGCTCCAGCAGGACCAACATAGCAAGTGGAGCTCAGCACCTCCCCGGCTATTCTTAATGGAAAAGGCATGTCCCAAGGCAAGAGTTGGTGTCTGAGGTCTGGGAATCGTTCAGAGAAGTGGAAAGATCTCTGCCAAAGCCACTCTTGAGTAAGAAACCTTTGTTCGAAGGCAGCCATGTGATCAGAGCTGGGCTTCAGGGAAGGACAAAATGCAGCAGTGGGCTCCCTGGCCTCAGAAGGCTACAGGGAAAGGGGAAGAGGTAGCAGAAGCTGGGGAATTTATTTATCTTTTTTTATTTCTTTGCAAGTGAAAATATCCTAAACACCCTCAGCATGTGCAGCTTGGGGAAGTCAGATGAACAGCTGCCTGGAACTGAGCACTAATTCATCCGGTTTACTCTCTGTTAATGAATGCAGACAATGGAAAATCAGTAGATGCAGAAACCCCACGATTTTTACAGATTCACAGACTGATTTTTCTGCACCTCATCTAGTCATTTTGATGCCTGTGCAAAGCGACGGCACAGTTGGTGTAAAGTACGACCGAGTTATCACAGGCATATTTTTACCCTCCCTTTCCACTGGTGCGGCAAATGGCTACAGGTGTCGGAGGCAGAAGAACGTGTCCTTGAGCAGAGAAAAGGAGTATCTAGCAAAACTCAAAACGAAATGAAATGAATGCTGTCTCCAGTTCAGATAACATGCTGGGATACGTGTTGCTTCACCTCCAGTAAACCATGTTTCCCTCTCCACCCCTGCCCCCAGTTTTTCCCCTTGAAAACGGTGTGCGACCACTGGGATCTTTTTAGAGGAAGGCAGAAGCAGCAGTTTCAGCTGCAATTCTGTGCTGGAAAAGCCTGTTTCTCTCACATTTCTAACCCAGCAGGACCTGTACCCCACTATACATTTCTCCTGGTGCACTAGAGCTTACAGCTCAAATCCAGCTGGATTAATGACGAACTGCGCTGGGCTCTAGGAGAGATCGAACACAGAATGAACCAACCTTACTGTGACTTCAGCAGCCTCTCCTGGATCCCAGTTATAAATCTTTTTTTCCCCCAAAACCTACTGTGTAGGGTAAGTAAGAAAAACATCTGCATAAAATGTGTGTGCAGCTATGAGACAGCTATCTTCCTTTTTTAGATAATGGTGAATTTTAAGGCCACGGTCATTGTGACAAGGCATCTATTCCCATGTGCAAATGCAAAACCCCTTTGAAGCTGAGGACCCAGAGGAGGGTCACAAAAATGCTCAGAGGGCTGAAGCACCCCTCCTGGGAAGATAGGCTGAGAGAGTTGGGGTTCTTCAGCCTGGAGAAGAGACTCTGGGGGGACTTTACAGTGACCTTCCAGTACCTAAGAGGAGCCTGTAAGAAATCAGGGGAGGGTCTGTTCACAAGGGTCTGTGACAGGACAAGGGGTAATGGCTTTAAGCTAGAAAAGGGCAGATTTAGGTTATACATTGGGAAAAAGCTCTTTAATATGAAGGTGATAGATCACTGGAAGAGGTTGCCCAGAGAGGTGGTGGAGGCCCCATCCCTGGAGACAGTCAAGGCCAGGCTTGATGAGGCCCTGAGCAGCCTGAGCTAATTGGAGATGACCCTGCTTACTGCAGGGGGGTTGGACTAGACGACCTTTAAGGGTCCCTTCCAACCCAATACATTCTATGATTCTATCATATCCACAGTCCAAAAATGCACCCAATCCCCAGTACCGCTAAAAGGAGGAGAGGGGAAATTTTCTTTCCAATCAGACCAGCCAGGATAATGCACCCCAGCGCAATGCCATTGCAGCACGTTCACTTGAATAAACCATCTCTTCAAAAAAATAGAAATGGAGACTACTTCTTGCCCTGGTTCACAGACTTTTAAAGCAAGAAGGCATCCGTGGCCTCATTTTCTCTAAGCTCTGCAGGAACCGGCCAGTACCATTCCAGCCCCTGTGCCAAAAGCTGGGGTTTGTATCGCTAGGGTTTGTATCACCATCAGGCTGGTCTTGCTGTGGAACTCCTGAATCCACCTCCTGAAAAAGCAGCGCCTCTTAGCCAGAAATTGGCTTGCCACCCTAATCACTGATGTGGGTGTTCACTGAATTGAGTTACTACAAAGTTATTCCAGCTATTATTACCCATTAAACCTCAACATTAGTAAGCAGAGCCCAACAGACTTACTGTTGATCTTAGTCAGAGTCATTTCTGCACACAAAAGGTAGCACTAAACAAGCACCTATAGGTCAAAACCAAACAGACAAAATTTTCACTTTAAAAAGAGAAAATCCTACCACTTTTCCAGGTGAAAATAGCTATGTCTATTTGATACCTAAATTGCAGTGAATACCACGGTCTCCAAGACCCATGGCAACCAGAAAATATAAACACCACCATTTATTTTCTTTTGCTTAAATAGTTCTTCACGCGGCTGAGACTTCTGCTCTGGATTTTAAGATAAAAATGTGGTGGCTCGGAGGTTCCAAAGGGTGATTCTAGGAGTTATATAGAACTTCAAATCACTGATAGAGAATGTCAGAAAGTGAAGTAACACTGTAAATGACTCAGTCTTGTGCTGGTTT
>JAAGNO010002195.1:350515-361886 GCA_033439905.1 Ceryle rudis
TCCAGCACCAGAATCCAGCTCCTGAACACAGCTCCCATCTGCTGCTGGGCCCAGGCTGGGACTCTCCCAGTGCCTGCCGGAATTGCCATCAGGGAGGTAGGATTCAATATTGATTTTCTATATATTTGTACATAATTATTATTATTATTTTCATTAAAGCTGGTTTAGTTTTCTTTTCCAGTCCATAAGTCTCTTTCCTTTATTCCCTTTGTCGTCCCCTTTGGGAAGGGAGAGGGATTAATAGAGAGCATCTGTCATTCATCCACTAGCTGCCCCAGCCCTAAACCTTGACACCCAAACAAAAAGCACCAGTGCTTAATGACACCAGGTATACAAATATCCAGAAAGACAAGATTAATTTTTTCTTTAATGCTTTGAAATTGCCTGAAAGATTTTCTTTTCTAATAACTGTATCCAGTCTTCAGGCATTCACTACAACAATCTTTACGTTCTTAATAAACACATTTGTCTAATGAATATTTGTTGGTAATCTTGCCTTTAATTCAGGAAAGCCAAGCACAGCCAAGATAAAAATATGCACATACTAAAAGCTCAAATTGAAGGAAAAAAAAAAAAAATCAATTCAAAGTTAAATTACCCATCTTAAATTTCAGTATAAAAGCTACTAGAAATACTGAGTTCTTGAACTTCAATTAATCTTTAGCTATTAAGCCAGAAGGGAAAAAGATTCTTCAGAGTATCAGATGAAAAGCTTCAAAGAGCTCCTATCAGCTTGTGGATGGACATCACCATCACTTAAACTCCCATTCACAGCTCCATTGGGCTGTTTAACTCATGTTTGTCATAGACTCCTTTGGGTTTCTATTTTTCCAGGCATCTGTGTGACTGCCTGCATGCATGTGGCACACATTTTCCAGCTTCACTTCTCAGGGATTAATTGGCAGAAGTGCTTGTCATGGTTAAATAATTTTATTTAATTTGCACCGGGTGAAGATATTGGGGCAAAAAGGAAAAAGAATTAAAATTTAATTACTTCCCCCTCCCCCCTTTATAATGAGAAACACTTGCATTCCTTGGAGACCTAGCTGGGAATAGAACATCACTCAGCTTTCTTTTTAAATATGCAATAAAAAAATAGAAGTAAAAATCAATGATCAATCTCTCGTAGCAGAAGAGTGACAGGCCCAGAATAGGTGAAAGAGATGAATGAAATGCCAGCTGAAGCTCATAAAGATACCGAGAGGATGAGACAACATCAACACCCCGTATGGAAACATCCAAAGGACTTTACTACAGGTTTCTAACCAACCAACCAAAGAAATAAACACTCTTACTAAAAGGCACAGAGATGTTTCTTCAGCGAGTCATGCCAGCTATGGGAGTGCCACTATTAGTGACAGGCCAGAGTCCTGTCAGGGGATTTCAGAAAGCTTGACCACCTCTTCTTTTTTTCTCATTTCAAGCAAATATATTGTCTTCTGTGACTTCCAAGTGGAAAGAAAGGCTGCCCAAGCCCTCATCTCCCCTTGATATCATCTCTCCTTATACATGGCCATCAAAAAAAGGTTTAGATTCTTAAAAGTATTTACCTGGAAAGAGGCAGAGGAGACAAACCAAGGATCTCCTGGAGATATATTATTATTGCTGGCAGCTCCATGATACACAGAACCTCTTCTGGTGTCCCTGCCCCTTTGCTAGATCTTCAAAGTGCTGCCGTGTCAAGAGCTCACCCGCAGCCAGCCTCGTGTTTTCCCCAGCTCCCTGCTTGATACCAACAGCCTCAGATGTGTTTTGCCAAGCCCCGCAATGGCTAACGGGCAATTTCTGTGGCAAGATGCACCCGCAGAGGTGTGTGGGCATCCTTGGCCAGGCCTGGGATGCACGGTGGAAGATAATCCCCCCAAACACCAGCACCTCTGCTGCTTCAAAAGATCCTCACCTCCATGGCAAAGAAGGAGCAACAGGCTCTGCTAAGCTTCTATGGTAAGGAAATAGGTGATGTCAGAAAGTGACTCTGGAGGAATGAGGGTAGCACCCTGCTGCTGAGCAGGTCTCCGCATTCCATGCACAGAAGCAAGAATCACATTTAAACATGAAACACATTTAAACTTCTCTATCCACAGGGCTTCCAAGGAAGATGAATTAAAGCAAAGCAGCGAGGCACGCTCGATTTTTAACGAATATTCCTTTTGCAGATTAAAATCAGCTTTCAAATCAGAGCAGGAGGAGCACAGTAAGGTCACTGTAACAAAACCTTTATCGTGAGAGGAATGGCTGTTGGGAAGCAGAGAAGAAATCTTTGTTTTCTTTTGCCTTTTCGTGTGCAGCCTCTGCTTTGCTTGTCATTAAACTGCCTCTGTCTTAACCCACGAGTTTCATCTTATTTTCTTCCCCTGGTTCAGCTGGAGGGGGCAGTGACAGAGCAGCTGGGTGGGCACCTGGTGCCCAGCCAAGGCCAAACCACCACAGCCATTAAAGCAAAGATGATGTCACTGATAAACGTCAACCAGCTGGAGAAAAAAAGTTTTCACATCGGCTTCCCCTAACTTACAAGTCCTTGTAAGGGGGAAATGTAATGAAAAAGGTAAAAGCCATAGTTCAGCAAGGTGATGCTTACTGCCCCCGAGGTGCACATCAATTTGCATGCAAATCAGCTGCCCAGAACTCCCATTTGCACTACCCTATCCCAGGGAGCCCCAGAGTCATTTTGGCTTCTTTGAATCCTGTTTCTCTGGTTATAGCTGATGCATAAATGGTCGGCTGTGTTGGGGAGATGACTTCCAAATGTGAGTAAGATCACTGTGGTCATTTATTACATTGCAAAGGGAAGAAAGGACTTCCACAGCCTTCTGTGATACCTGCCCATTTTAACATTTCTTCTCGCTGATGGCAAGTTCCTTGATGATATGAAACTGGGAGGGGTGGCTGACACACCAGAAGGCTGTGCTGCCATCCAACGAGACCTGGACAGGCTGGAGATCTGGGTGAAGTTCAGCAAGGACAAGTGTAGACTCCTGCTTCTGGGGAGGAATAATACCAGTACGGATCAGGTGTCTCCCTGCTGGAAAGCAGCTCCACAGAGAAGGACCTTGGAGTCCTGGTGGACAAGAAGTTCTCCATGGGACAGCAATGGGCCCTTGTGGCCAGGAAGGCCAATGGTCTCCTGGGCTGCATAAAGAAGAGTGTGGGCAGCAGATCAAGGGAGGTTCTCCTCCCCCTCTACTCTGCCCTGGTGAGACCACATCTGCAGTACTGTGTTCAGTTTTGGGCTCCCCAATTCAAGAGGGACAAGGTCCTACTGGAGCTTCTCTCAGACAGTCAATAGCCATAAGGAAATGCCTGAAGGTGAAATATATCCAAAATATCACAAAACATGGTATTAGAATGAAAAACTACATTCTGACATCACAGTATTTCAATTTGGGTTAAGATGTTTTTAGTGCAGCCTTATTTCTATTTGCATATTAAGAAAATGACAGCCTCTTTCCAGCAGTGTGTACCATTTTGACATGAAAAAACTGGTGTAAGAACACTCTTAACACAACTAATGGTTATTTACAAAAGTGCTTCTTGCATGAGGATACAAGCTCGCTTCCTTGCATCATCATCTTTCTTTTTTTTTTTACCCAGTAGAAATACAGGCTCCTTTAAAAAGAGTGTAAACCAAAAGAAAACAACAACAACAAAAAACCCCAAACCAACAAAAGCAACAAAGCAACAATCAGAAAACCCATCTGGAATTAAATAGTCCAATGCTTTATGTAAAAACTGCTGGAATGAGTTTTTGCCCTTTCCAATGGCCAGATGTTCTCATCAACAAGAAAATTAGAACTTGATGACAAACTCCGAGGTTTAAATGTCACTCCCTACCACTCTAGTTCAAATAAAAATGGAAATGGCATTAGGAGAGCAGTATGCAAGCTCTGCAGACTGGTAATTTCTCCTAATTAAAAAGCAGAGTTTACCGACACATTTAGTGACACTCGTCACAAAGTACACATCTGAAAGTGGAAGGCTTTTCTTGTTTCTAGTGCCCTGAAAGCTATTTTCTCATTGTTAGTGAATTATTTGCTTTCTTGGACTAGTCAGGATTTTCCCAGTCCAGGTAACGAGTTTCTAACATCTTTAATAAATACATCAATCAATCAATCAATCAACCAATCAATCTCAGACCAACCAGTACCTCCCACAGAAGGCAGCCTCCCCAGCACCGTCTGGACAACCTACAAAGAGTGCAATTCAAGAAGCACATTTTTTGACTTTTTTAAGTATGATGCAAAAAGGCACAAAAAAGAGTTGCTGACCAGGTCGTACAACCAAAACATAAAATATTTATAATGAGAATACCGATTTACCTCTTTAAGACTGGGAGAGAATATCCACCCAAGAAAAGCACGCTGTGAAGTGACGTGCCGACTGTCTGGATGCCTTTCTGGAAGGTGCACTTCAGCTAAACTCAAGTCATTAGGATCAGTACAAGAGGAAGCGGATGAAATCCAATCGAATGCATTACAGAGGTCAGACTAAATGAGCTAATGGTCCCTTCTGGTCTTAAAAAATCTATTAATCTAATTTAATTCTCTGTTCTACTCTTCATACCAGAGTCCATTTAAACTCATTTATATGAAAAGAACACGTTACAGCAGCCTTACACAACATGCCATGTTCTGACTATGCAGTTTCAGGCTACCCAAAAGCTCCATTTACGCCCCAGTGAGCCCAGGAGCAGGCTCTGTTTGTCCATAAAGACAGCTTATATTTACAAGCAAGTCACCAGTCAGAGAAACCTCTCCCAGCACAACACTGGATGAATCTGCACCTTGAACGATACGAATTGACCGGAAACTTGCCAGAGCACTTTCCACCTTGGCTTGTTTTTTGGGTGCTGGTGTTCCTCACTCATCCTGATACTTGCCATGGTGAAAAGCACAACGCTTTTATCAATAAAATCTGTTCCAGTCACTCCAAGGATATTTCTTGTGAATAAGTTGTAACACACTCAATATTGCACCAAGAAAATACTTGGCAGTCACTGTCCAAAGAGAAAAGCAAGTACTTGTGTAGAGAAGGCCAAAAATATTTATTTCTTGCTGCTAGTACCCCAGTGCCTGAATATGCTCCTGTCAAGCACAATGTATTTTATTACCTCTCCCTCAAAAAAAAACCTCAAACAAACCAAAACCACCAACCCCCTCAAGCCCCTCTTTTTCTTCCCCTTGCAGCCTTCCCTTGGTATTTCCCTCCTTCTGGAGCCTCAGTGCTCAAAGTACCACTACCAGTCGTTTGCTTGACTCAGCACCAGGAGAGTGCAAAACATCTCACGAATCCCGGCCAGCCGACCGACCGTAGCGAGCCACAGCATCCTCCACTAGCCTTGGCTGGAGGGAAGCATTCAGCACAGTCAGAGGGAAAACTGAACTGGAGGCCAAGAGGTGGGGGCTCATAAAAGCTCTTCTTCACATGGTATGCTGGAAGGACCCTACCAATGGACTACGGACTTCTCTGTGGCCATACCTGCACATGATGCCACCTTTACTTTTTCTCTCTCCCTGCAGCACGCAGATGGCCCTTTCCACATCTCCATCCTAAATATTGATGGGTGAAAAAGAACTGCAGGGCTGCCCAGTGCCCCAGCTCTTCAGTGGCTCTGTTAATTTATTCCAGCTATTTGAGGGAAGCCTGAATGGAACCCCAGTAAGCCAGCTCAGGCTGGTATAAAGGCAGATGATTTTCCTGTCTTCTGTCACGGTCAGTGTATAACTTCAATAGTTTTCAGCTCTGATGTTTCTTTGCTTCCCCTCACCTCCCTTTTGAGTCTGAAGCAGCTGGTACTTTGTGGGAACACAGAACCGAGGAGCTACACAACACGAAACACCCAGTTTGCTTATTCAGTGCCAGTCTTTTTAATCCCATGTTTCAGAGAAATTTGCCTCAAGTCCTGTTTCCTCTCAGCACATTTTAATCAAGCAAAAATCCTATTTAGAGTGAAGAAATCCCGTTAGAGCCAACAATCACTGCATTGTTTTAATGCACACATCTCTTTCACCTAAGCCTTCACCATCTGCTCTGCCCCCCAATCATGAGCTCACCCCTAAAACAAATGTCTTTTAAAGGTAAAAAAATAGGGCAGATATCGCGACTCTAATTCATTTGGATATTCACTGTTTGTTCCAGCTTACAAATTATATTTATGTATCCTCTTTGGATGCTTTAGAGACAAACCAGGAGGTAAAAAAGGCTCTTGCTGGTAAAATGTAATTCCTTCCAGGGCAAATGGAAATTCACTGCGGACTCGCTCCTGAAGCCCCTACTCCAAACTCCATCAGCTTCAGAGGATTTGTCTGAATAGCGGCCGAGCTGAAACTCTCCAAGAACTTTGGGATTTTGTCCCAGAAACTTCATCATATCAAACTTTGCTCACGCACATCTGGCAGACTCATGTGAAAGAAGAAATGGACAGTGGTTTATTCTTGTGTCTTTTGGTTGTTTTTTTTTTTTAAAAAACCCTAACTCTCTTGATTTAGCACAGTTCCTGACACCAAAATGCACCTTGAGAAGGTGTGCTTCAAAGTGCCTGTTAGCTCTTTTCTTCTTGGATCTACCTGTTTTCCCCTGCCACATTGCTGACACCATTGACAACTAGCATTTCACAGCCCTTGGCAGCTGGTCCTATTTCTCCCAGAACATGGAGATCTTCAAACTAGCTACCAAGATTCTTTTTGTACCTTCAACCTAAATTCCCTTCCTATCAGCAAGCCATCAAAACCAATCTTCCCATGAGAGTTCAGCTGGATTTCCAAGGATCAGACCTTTCCATTCCTCACATATACCATGGCTACTTTTTATCAGCACCATTATATCTTACATGTCTGGACAGTTTACTTTCTGCCACATATGAAGGATGGGAAGATGTTAAGGGCATGACCACAACTTCCTGAAGTCAAAGGAAGGCTCTGTAAGGCCTCCCTGTAAAGATTCAGCAATTTTGTAGCTTCCTTCTAAAGGGCTTTTTACTCCTCTTTAACCCAAGTATCAAGGCCACCAGTATAAAGGGCATCCAATGAGTCCTCTGCTTTCTTTGACTCTAAAGCAGAATAATGCAGGACATCCACATCTGCTTTCTTGGCTTTCTTGGTTAAAAAAAAAGAGAGAATATCTGGCATGGCAGCACCGCAGAGTGCTGGCGGCACTGAAGAAGTTAATTAGCGACACTGAACTAGACTTCGGGAGACGAGTCTTAATAAGTGCTGCTAAAAATATTACAGTAGTCATTTCCAGAATAAACACAATCAGTGGCAGACAAGCGAGAAGAGCGATCCAGACCTATGAGCTGCCATGGTGGAGGTGTTTCCAGTGGGGAGCAGGAATAAAGGCTGCTTATTTTAAAAACACAGTAGCAAAAAACCAAACTGGCACCTGAAGAAAGCAGCCGAGACCCCCACCTCCTAAGCCAGGCTCGTGGCTCTGCAGCCAGGCCAGAGCAGAAGAGGTCTGCACTGCACTGGTCCAGCTCTGAAGAATCAGGTGCACAAATACAATCTAAGATAGAGAGGGTAATGCCTTCAGGAGGAGCCTGGTGGGTTATGACCCCACTTTTGAGGTTTGAGGAGAGGAGCTGGCAGAGGCAACAGCTCAAAAATGGAACATCTTGGAGTCTCTTGCTGGGCAAAGGCCCCAGTACCGTGCAGAACGGGCACGTAAATACAAGAGAGATATGGAGGTGCTGGAGCAAGTGCAGAGGAGGCAGCGAAGCTGGGGAAGGGCCTGGAGAAGAAATCTTATGAAGAGCGATTGAAGGAGCTGGGGCTGTTTAGTTTGAGGAAGAGGAGGCTGAGGGGAGACCTCCTCACTCTACAACTAGCTGAAAGGACATTGTAGAGAGGTTGGTGCTGGGCTCTTCTCACAGGTAATTGGCAATAGAACAAGAGGGAATGGATTCAAGTTGCAACAGGATAGGTTTAGACTGGACATTAGGGAAAAATTTGTCACAGAAAAAGTAGTCAGACACTGGAATAGGCTGCCCTGGGAGGTGGCTGAGTCACCATCCCTGGATGTGTTTAAGGGTTTTTTAGATGGGGTGTTGGGGGACATGGTTTAGGGGTGAACTTTGTAAAGTAGGGTTAATGGTTGGACTCTATGATCCCAAGGGTCATAGATTGATTCTTTGAAAAGGATATTAAGATGCCTTTCTTAAGCTTCTCAAACATGAAAGACTTGAAATGTAATGCTTTTTGGCATAATGCAAGACTTTCCTTTCTAGTTAGATGGCAAAACCCATCCCACTTGTAACTCCCACACTGTTCCAGTTGATAATAAAATATCTTAGCTCCTTCAAATACACTGCATAAATATTTGGCAGTGGTAGAGGTAGTCAGTTATGCCCGAAAAACTACCTGATCATGTACTTAAGTAATCACAAACCTGCTTGAGCAGTATAAATCCAGTTTATAGTAATTGTGAGCAGTATGTGGTCGGTGGTTTACAATAACAAAAGTCAAATGATAACAGGAGTGCCAGAGCAATGATCTCTGATGCTTTAAGTTAAATGAACACTAGAAAGACTGAGCAGTGTTGTATCCTTTTACACCCTTAGCCAATAACTGAGGATGCTATGGAAGTAGAAAGGAAATGTCTTGTGAGCTCTCCTTGCCATATTCTGTTCTGCCAAAACAATGAAGAGTCTTGGGTTAGATGGACCACTTGGTCTCACCATAGGGCACTTGCATTCTTCAGTCCGTCAGGACTTCCAGCATAAGATAAGAATCAAACTCTTAGACTATTGCTTTCTAGCATGAAATGATATTCAGACAGCTGAAAAAGTCAATTTAATGTCATTCCTTATTAAACTATACAGTATGTGGGATTAAGTAGGAAAGAAACAGAGTCAAACATGCATTTGTTCAGTTCCAACTTTTGTTTCTGTGCTCAAAGCTTGGAAGGACTAGTGTCAGACTTCCAAAGTAGTACTTGAATCACCTACTGTTCTGGACCAATGGAACATAAGAAATCAGAAAGGCTTACTGTAATTTTGCCACTGATATTTTTTTTCCTGTGCACTCGACAAAAGGAAGTTAGGGAATGTATAGCATTTCATAGCACTAGTTAGAGAAAACAGCTCATGCCTACAAAGTTGAGATTTTTCTGATAAGTATATCCACAGTTATGCCTAAATGAAGTTATTTGTTAAGCATACCAATTTAGGTAAAGGCACAAGTCACTGTGCACATCTCTGGCATTTCAGTTTAGTAAAGATGCAACTCTTTGCAGAAGTCATCTTTCTATCTACTGTCTCTGGTGGTTTTTAAAGGTATAAAAGAGTTCATATATTATCATAGAATAATAGAATGGTTTGAGTTGGAAAGGACCTTTAGAGGTGATCTAGTCCAACCTCCCTGCAGTGAGCAGGGATACCTTCAACTACAGCAGGTTGACAGAGCCCTGTCCAGCCTCACCTGGAATGTTTCCAAGGATGGGGCATCAACCACCTCTCTGGGCAACCTGGGCCAGTGTCTCATCACCCTCATTGTGAAAAATTTCTTCCTTCTATCTAGTCTAAATCTCTCTCTTAGTTTAAAACCATCATCCCTTGTCTTGTTGCAACAAGCCCTGCTAGAAAGTCTGTCCTCATCTTTCTTAGGCCCCCTTTAAGTACTGAAAGGTCACAATAAGGTCTCCCTAGAGCCTTCTCTTCTCCAGGCTGAAGAACTCCAACTCTCTCAGCCTTTTCTCACATCAGAGGCCTGTTTCCTGTTCAAGTCCTCTGATCATTTTTGTGTCCCTCTTCTGGACCTGTTCCATCAGGTTCATGTCTTTACTGTACCAATTATCTCTACCACTTATCACTTACAAATCAATTAACACTTTAAAAATGGTCAATACAGGCATAGTTTTGTTCTATTATTGCTTAGAAGATCTATGTGACTGAAAGTATAGGCAATATAAACCAGTATTTAAATCATATATTAAATGTTTATTATGGATGCAAATTTTAAATTTATATTTTATGAAAAATCAGAAGTATTTACAATTTTTGGAAGATAAAACTTGTATGCTCTAATTTACAGTCCAATGTAGTAAGAATCCATAAAAATGCAAAGCCTTTAGAGTTGTGTTTACAAATTAGTTTTCTTAGGAGGAAGCTACAAAGGACAGTGGTGTATACACAAGCAAGAACCAGCTTGCTACATATGGTTTTCTTATCAGACAGATGTACTACTTACATAATTTTAAAAATTTCTTTGCTTAGAGTCTATATAAACTTTTATGGTTTCAAAATTTTAACCTGCACCTAATGCAATTGTATGTATAATCAGTTTAAAAGTGCTGAAACAGAACTGCTTAATTTAAGAAGTGAAAGCAATACTTGATTAAAACCAATACAATTTTGTGTTTTCATTAATAAAATATTGTCATGTTAAACACTATTTGATTGCAAAGCAGATTAAAGTTAAAGTCCAGGAAAAAAGACTGTACCATTTTATGAGTTAGAAATTTACCAGTCAATCAGACTAACAAGTTAAGAACCAAATCTCTTCAATCAATCTATGGTACAGTATGTGTTTAGTGCTAACATGGAACTTCTGTTTGCAGAAGTGTGTAGTATACATTAGAATTTATGTAGCCTCTACAAAGCTTAATTTATTGTAAAATTTCAGCAGTCCAATTCATTACTCATTTTGCGTGAGTTAAAGCAAGTTTTATTCTTTTAATAAAGAATTTGAATAGATACTGGTATTCAAAATGGTCATATAAAATTCCCCACTTCTATCTTATTGAATTATTTTGCCCCAATACTTTTGACTTCAGCATTGAAAAAAAACCACTTAATGCGAATACATAAGAGTTTCTAAATTAGTGACTTGATTTAAAAAGCATTACCCAATGTGTCATTTCCCTGTGCTAAGGCTATGGCAAACAGATTAGATGACAATGCAAATATTAAAATCAGTGGGTTTAGATAAATTTTAAGCTAATAGAAATGGCCATCAATACTTAGTCATCCTGCTGCTATAAAATAGCCTTGTAAAATATTATACCTTCCAAATTACTATGTTTACCTTCACATCACACAACCCTCAAAGCACTTAAATTACAAAGACTTGCAGAGTGAAAGGAAATTCTGGTTACTTTTACCATCTTCTGTGATTTTTTTTTTCAGGCTTTTTATCTTTGGTGACATTAAAGTTTTTATTTCAAAACTTGCAAAATCCTGCATAACACATCTTCCTCACTGTGACTTTAAGGATGTATCAGAACTTAGCAAGAGAACAATATGCTTTTTTTTCCCTTCTTTACATCTGTTATTTTTCTTTCATAACTATGGTTTTCTTCCCGTGAGTTTTATCCAGCAACTTTTAGGGCTACCACTCTTTTGCCAGAAATAATTTTTAACAGTACAGCTTCAGACTCT
>JAAGNO010002197.1:20099-33125 GCA_033439905.1 Ceryle rudis
GGAAAAAGGGTTGCTGCTGAGGGTGGTGAGAGCCTGGCCCAGGTTGCCCAGAGAGGTGGTGGCTGCCCCATCCCTGGACCCATTGCAGGGGAGGTTGGCCGGGGCTCTGAGCACCCTGCTCTAGTTGCAGGTGTACCTGCTCCCTGCAGGAGGGTTGGACTGGATGACTTACAAGCGTCCCTTCCAACCCAAAGCATTCTATAATTTAATGATACTAGGAAAAACCGCAGAGGATGCTTTTCAGGAGCCCTGGCCAGCACATCCTCCAGGGATGGTTTGCCCATGGAAAAAAAACCCTCAGGGCTGAGCCCACAGAAAACATCTTTATTCCATGAGGAAAGAGACCTCTTCCCATTTAAACGGTCCTCTCCACGAAGCAATTAAATGCAGATCCAATTGCTGGCAGGAAATGCCAACGTCTCAGGATTCACCATCAATGAGAGCTGCCCAGAGGCTGAGGTATCCCATTAGTAATGACAACTGTGGGATGGGTGCAACACCTTCAGAGTTCCCTGAGCAGCAGGACCCTCTGCGATGGTTGGTGCCCAGGGTTTACTCACCACATGCTGTGTCCCTATTTAAGAGGCACCAGCAGAAAGCTCTCTCTCCACAAATAATCGCTGCCTCAGGGCATCCAGTAAATACTTCAAACACCTGCCTTTATTTACAGGTCCCTATTCCCATATTCCACTGGGAAGCTGCCCTTGGGCACATCACAGCTTTGTCTTTGTTTGACTTGCTTTCTCTTTGCCTAAAGAATAAGAATCTCTTTTTATCTTGTCCCCCATGATACCCGTCGAAGGTTTATGAGATACAGCAGACCCCAGCCTTCTGATTACATCTGGAATTCCTGCCCAGCCCCCCCTCCACTCCAAGGAAAAGCAGACAGGACTCTTCACATAGACACACATTTTGCACACCAAGGAGACCAGCAACCTGGCCAAGGCAGTTCTATTAAGATACAAATATTCAGGTGAGGAGATGGGCATGAGGAAATCATTGATAGGAGAAAACGACTCAAAGCAGCATCTGGAAACAGTTGGTTTAGAGAGACAGCTGCTGATGGGAGCAGCCCAGCTAGGTCTGAATGACGGTACCAAGGCCTTGGGTCAGACCTGTGATCCATCTGGCCTGATCCTGGTTCTCAGAGTCACCCAGCAGTGTATGAACAGAACACTTATGGAATCATGATCCTCTTCCAGAATAAATTAGAACCCCAGCACCTATGAGAGACTTTTTATGGTGGAAGCTGTGTTTCTAGGTTTGAGCCCTTGAGGCTTTTCCCCCGGGACCTTATGTGACTGCTTTTGAACTCAAATAAATTTTCAGCCTCTGTAACATCCTGCGGCAAGGAGTTCCACCGGACAAGCACTTCTTGCACGAGGAACAGTCTCCTGTTGTATGCCTGAATTTATTTCTTGTACTGGGAATGGACTGTGAACAACAGTTTCTTGTTCAGCTTTCCCCATGCTCTGTCCCCTGCCCCAGCTCCTTTTCAATGCTCACTTTCCATGGCAATGCCAGAAAAGAGGGTCACAAATCTCATGCCAACATCCCCCTTCTTAAAGTGAAATCCCATCCAGGACAATGTATTATTGATCAGGAAAAGGGAGAAGAGGTGATATTCAACCCCCACAGCCCTGCGGCACTTACAAAACCACCCACAGCTGCCAAGGTTTCCATTTACCCCGAGGCAGCCGTTCCATCTCCGGATAGTTCCTTCCCCAGCAGCAGGTACAGAGGCTGCAGGATGGAAAAGCAGCAAAAGGTCAAGTGTTGGGCTGTGTTGCACCAGCCCATCTGGCAGAGACCATCCTCAGTTGCAAAGCTACTTGCTCGGGCTCCGGGTTGTTCTTTCAACCAGCTGAAAGGTTATTCAGACTTTAGCAAAGATCAGAAATTAAGCTGCCAAGCTCTTGATCCAAAAGTTCCACATAAGCAGTATAAAGGGGTTAATTAAGCATTGGGACCATGGGTAAATAGATACACAGTGTCTGTAGAGCTCACTGGGGAAACAGGATTTTTCTAAACAGGATTTTTCTGAACATGGATACACACCAGTTACTCAGAAAAAAAAAAGTATCTCTCTCTTCTGTCCTTCCAGAAAATGTTTCCAATGAGCAGAGGACTGGAGGGCTTGGGGGCATCACTGCACCAAGTGCTTCTCACCACAGGGATGAGCAAAGCTCTGAAAAACCACCAGCGTTTTTGCTCTGGCTTAGCACAGACAAATTAAGGCTGTAGATGCAAAAGCAAAATTGTTTCCATGCTTATCCTTCTGATGTAAGTTAAACTTGCAGGAGCCAGCAGCTCAGCCACACATCTTCAGGCCGTTCGGAGCCTGTCGAATGAGGCATTAAGATGTTGGTGTGGGGTTCAAGAGCGGGAGCTTGCTGACCCTTCCTCCAGCTGCCTGCGGTCCCCAGATGGCCTCGCTTCCTTCCCAGCTTTGTCTCTGAGCTGCGGGGACAGGAGCGCTGGGTTGTCTGACACATGCCCACGGCTCACAGCAGGACTTGCATCTCCTCTGTGACCACAGGCTATTGAGCCCAGGGGCAAGGGGAATTTCTTGGGACAACATATTTCTCGACACTGAGCTCTTTCAGGACGAATACAACAGTGATTTTTAGCTTTTCATAGGTAGATAGTTTCAGGTAGTTCAGCAATGTTGGAGTGATTTATTGAAGCTTCGCAAGAGACATACCACAGTTATGCAAGTCATGGGTGTGTGGATTTGCATATGTCCATAATAAAAAGGATTTTAAAAGAATCGAGACAAAGTGATTGATGGTTGAAACAAAAATTACCATGTTATCTAAAGGAAATGTCTTGAGCAAGCCTGATCTTTTCCTCTCAAGGTTTTCGGGAAAGTTGTGCTTCCTTTTAAAAATCTCAATGCAAGCCTGGAAAGCTCCAAAGCTTTTTCTGACCAGCTCCTTTGACACCTTGCAAAGGCAAATCCTCTGACTAACGGGGAAAATCTCCTTAGTGAACAGACAGGTTTGTGCCCACAGGATGCTGCTCCTGCCACAAAGCCTCACACATCACCCACTTAAATCAGCTCAACTGGTCCCACCCTGCACTGCCGACCTCAAGACACCCAGCCCCGGCTTTCTGCAAGACAAGGAAGAGGTGGCTCTTGGTGGTGGGAGGTGCTGGTCTCACCAGGCTGATGGCTTTTCCACACAGCAGATGGCTGCGCCGCGTGGATGAGGTTTGGAAGAATGGCTGGATGGATCTCCAGAGAAACTTCTTGCTCAGCACTTCATTATAAAACTGATAAATAAAAGTAATTGTCGCACAATTAGGTTTCCCATCTCCTCCAACTTCTTAATCACATCAAGATTAATTATTGGCGCTCTTATTGTTTTGCTTTATGGGTTTCAGTTCTTCGTCTGTTCTTTTGGAGCTGCTCTGAGATGAGAAAAGGCCTTGATGTGACTTAAATGTGAAGATCTAGGCAGCAGTTTTGGTAAAGTTGCGTCCTCTTAACAGTCAGCTTCATTTTCTCATCAGGGCCGGATGTTCTGAAGCCATTTAATTGCAATTTAATCTTCCTACTTTCTCCTCTAATATATTTCAATGCAGTTCACCAGGTTATATTTGCCAATTCATTAGCAGCCTCTCTGATATTTGACATTTCGCTTTAGGGAAATGCAGGTATGTGATCTTTAATATTTTGAGGATTTCTTAATGAGATTTAGGGGCTATGGGATGGGAATTCTGATTTTTTTAATTTAAATGTTTACTTCAGGGCAACTTTGGGGCATTTTTCTTGAATTCTCTGAAGGTGTTAAGACCTGGGAGGAGAAGGAAATCAATCGAAAATAGAAGCAACATTTGTAAGAGGAGAAAAACTCGGCTACATCTGAGCACAGAAGGATTAAGAGTCAGGAAAGTTTCCTGCTTTAAAATCCCAAGCCTTTATTCCAGGGTTTTGATTGGGTTTTTTTTCTCAAGAAGCATCCTGTGCTTCTCTGCCAGCCGGTTTTGCTGCTATCACACCCAGGAGACAGGGAAAGCATACGAACGAGCCTCCCACGCACGGCACCTTGCATCCCTTTGTTAACAGAAGCAGCCTTGGCAAAGGCCAGGTTGGGATGAGGCTCCCTCTGTTTTGTTCTCACTCCAAAAGTCCTGTAACATGTCACAAGTGGAGCTGAGGGGTGGAAAACTGCCTTTTAATGACAGCTCTCCTCTCCCTGTGTAAAGCTGCTGAAATGAGCTCCAGCCTTTTTGCCTTGTGCTCCCTACTTCACCTCTTCTCACGTCGCCTATAAAGGAAATCATAAATATCCAAAACGCATGTGTATGAAAGTAACCCCTAAACCAGACTTTTAAAGACACTTACAAAAATCCCAAGCCACCTAAAAGCACTTGAGACTTTCTTTTTAATACCCAGGCCTCCTAGCTCTCGGGGATCAGCACTTGGTGCAGGAAACCTAGAGCCTGAACAGATAGAACCCATCAGATCCCAAAGGGAAAGAGCATTAAAACGGAGCTTGCTGGTGCGATGCTTGGCACCGGCTTCAGCTCCATTTCATGCCTCGTTCTGTCTCTGGACGGTACAGAGTGCATCATGGGGAGCTACTGGGACGTGAGTTATTGCACACACGCAGCAACTCATGTTAAGTGATCATTATTTGAAATGCAGAGTCAAATATGCAAAAGTTTGGAAATACAGAAATTAAGGCTGCCTTTACCTCCCTAATTAGGCCCCTGGTGAGCATGCATCAACTCCCAGCATTAATTACCTCCCTACAGCACTCCAGCCTCCATTGCTATTGCAGCAGGTTCTTTTTTTAAATCACAAAATATTTATTTTCCTGTTAACCTTTGCAGAGCCCACGTCCATTTCCCACACAGAAATCCCTGCATGTGCCTCTCTGGCTGCAGAAAGAGGCCTGTGAGCTCCCGATGTGCTTTCTTGGGCAGGAGCCAGATGATGAATCCAAACAGCCACTAAATGCCATCAGCACAACTGGCACCTGGAAGAGTATTTTGTCTGGCAGGGGGGCTGTTGCATTTATTTGTTCCAAAGCTGTTTCCAGATAAAGAATGTTTAATTTTGCTGTCTCTTTTCACAGGCAGCATAGAGCAGAGGCTCCCTGTATATCCCAGCTGTGCCCACTGCTCCCGGACCATGCCATGCAGCTCAGCGCAGCTCCCCAAGCACCCACAGAACCAAGCACCCAACCCCCATGAAGTTGCTGTAGGTGGACCTGTGGCTTTGCCAGTGCTTTTTGGACTGGAGAAATGCTAGCAGATCCCAGAGATCCCAATAAGGGCCCATTAAATAGAGCAAACTTCCCAGTGTCCTGCTTTACTTGCTGGCTACAGCTCACCCTGCTTAAGCCAAAGGGAGAAAAAGCGCTGGCAGGATGCGACTGTAGTGACTTTGTTTCTGGAGGGGCTGTCAGCAGTGGGAATTTGCCTTTGGGCAGGGTTGCAATGAGATTTATTTGTTTATTAGCTTGAGGGATGAAAGGCAAAGCTGTTCTTGCAAGGACAGTGAAACTCTTCCGTGCAAATCCAACCACACAGCAGAAGCAGGTTATGCTAAACTGCGCCCACTGATTTGGGCTGGATAAGCCTGGCAGGGAGTGTTGCCTTGTGCTTAGACCGAGGGATCCAAGTCCTTTCATCAGCTCTGTTCTCAACACTTGGTTGTAGGAGACCTATAAACCAGGCATCTTCTCTGTGCTTTAGTTAAAGTAGTATAAATCTTTTTTCTCGTTATGCATCAAGAGGCAGAATTAACTGATGGCTGCAAAGCACTCTAAGAGACACAGAGAAATGTAGCTCCAAGTAATGCAGTAATTAAACTGGCCAGCTAGCGAGGTTTATAACTGGATCGAACATGGCCAAGAGCTGAACTACCACATGGAGAGCTCAGATCCTGCAGTCTCTGAGTGGTAACCAGCCCATGCTGGTGATGAGATGGAGATGGTGGGATGGGTGACAGCAGGAGGGTCAGTTCTCACTGGGCTGGGGAGCACCTGGGCACTGTCGGTGATGCCAAACTGCATCCAGAATGAGAAAACAGGAATATTTCTGCAAAAAGAAAACGTAACATCAAAGATAATGAATAATTTGTAACTATAAATCCAGGCTCTATGACGGTTTTGGTTCCCCACATACTCCCCCCCCCTTAATAACAGTACCTAGCGCCAGCCATATACATTGGGTTATTGCCTCTGAAATGAAGCTTAACCTAATAATGCTGTCAAAAGTGGAAACACTGTTTAGTCATTAATGGAATTCTAATCGCAAAGTCATTAATTGAAAACCAATAACGCTTTTCCATCCCAGTGACTTACTGCAATTGCTTGTGCTGAAGAGGCCCAGGCTTGCATCTGCATCTCCTTTCCATGCTCAGCAGTGACCGGGACCTGTACCTTTTATCATTTCATGTGCCTTTGGATCAGGGGATTTTCTGCCTGTTATTCCCTCTTAGGAAATTTAACAAGTCTACACAGGCTCTTTAAAACTAATGTTGCATGAAATGCAGGGATAAACCAAAGCAGACAGCTTCATAAGTGCAAACATAGTATCAAACTGCTCCCATCACCCAGCCTCTTCCTAATGGTTTTACTACGTAAAATGGTTCAATCTGGAGAAAACCCACCACTGCCAATGCAGCAGAGCCAAGGAGGTATTTAATTCATTATTTAAATATGAAATTTCTATGAAACCACACTGTATCCAAACAAACTCCTAACAGGACTTGTTCCCAACCTCGTTCCCAGACTGAGGAATTGATGAAAACTGCCATTTTATTACAAGAAGGATTCATTTACCCCAGGGGCTTCTCACCAATAGGAATTAGTGCCAAGAGACCTGTCTGTGGATGAATTCCTGGGGAGCAGTCCTTTTTATACCCGTAAAAGAGGTATTGGAGAGAGGCTTTTACAGTTACTGCACATGAAAAAGTGTAAAGATGCTGCACCGTTAGTCCAAGTCCAGAGACAACACCTGCACTTTGCACTCTCCCCATTTCAAAAATCTGCATCAGTGCAGAACAACAAGTTTCAATGCCATGAAAGTCTCACCCAAACCGAATGAGCATCTTACAGACACCTTCAACTTAAACTTCACCCTCTGGAATTTATAGCTGGTGAAGTGTCTGAAACGTGTGACAACTCTTACTGTCACTCATTAGCCAAACACATTTGTTCTATGAAATTTTAATTCTTTTTTAAGTCTTGTGGCAAACTCGTGTTCCATGTTTGTTAATAATGTTGGCTGACCGTGGCTGAAACCCTTCCCCTCATCTCCTGCCCGCTGTCAGCTGCTAGCATGTGCCTGGGTTGCAGAAACGGGACCCTGGGGTGGTGCAAAGCACTGAGGTTTGGCCAGTCTTATCTAGGGTGGCAGAATTCTTGTTATGCTCATAGAAACATAGATTGGTTTGACTTGGAAGGGACCTTTAAACCTTATCCCATCCAACCCCCTGCAGGAAGCAGGGACATCTGCAACCACAGCAGGTTGCTCAGAGCCTTGGCCAGCCTCACCTGCCAGGGATGGGGCAGTGACCACCTCTCTGGGCAACCTGTTCTGATCACATGTGGGTCTTCAGTTTTTAAACTTTCAATGTGTAAAGACAAAATATCCACATTCATCACAGTCTGAAACTCAATTCTGGACCATCTTTTCTCCTACTCTGGGCTCTCCTGCTCTGCTGGGTGATGATTGCTGACCTGAGTCTTGCAATTTTAAAAATAAACCAGAGCAGAAAAGTACACATCTATCCCCTCAGAGGAAGGGGATGGGCTTGATTAATTTTAGTGAAGCATTGTGAGGTCAAAGGTATATTACTATTAATTCATCTACATATTGAAGAGACATCCAGGATTTTCCAGAGGACCCAGAGCGCACCTCTTTCAGCATTAAAAGCCAAGGTGTGTGCTGTCACAGCCCATGTCCTTTAATCTTTGATGTGACTGGGTAATTTCAGCCATATTTGACAAAGGGATAAAAGTCTCCAAACTATTAACATCTTACACCCTGCATCAGAAAATGGGAGGTCTGGGCACTGAAAGAACAGATCCAGTTTTACCACTCTAAAAATGTAAATGTTTACAATTCTTTCCATGTGGAAAAGTCATCTCGGTCTGTAGATTTGTTTCATATAACATTACTCATCTCATAAATCCCCTAACATACCTCATACATCTTATACGTTGCATTGCCAAACGCATTTACAGCTTGTTGTATGACAGCGTGCCCCAAATCTGCTTAGAAGGCTGTGAAACTTTTCAAGTATACACACGTAACATTAACATGCCATAGCACCCCGGGAAGCAGCTCAGTAAACTCTTCTTGGAGACTAAACTGATGTCTCGAGATATCAGGGGAATTTCCTGGCAGCTTTGCGCCCAGACTTGTTTTGGCTGAGAAAGTGTCAAAGATTGTCATGTCCTTGTCTTTATAGATTAGAAGCTTTTGATCGCCTCTGCTTTCATAAACTGTTTCTTGGGCTGCCAGCAGAGACACAGCTTCTCAGAGGAACAGGGGACTGCAATTAAATTAGAGGAGGTGGTTGTTGTCATCTTGAAGCCTAGACACTTTCTGACCCCCTGGCTCCTGACAGAGCCCCCCAAGCCACCCATGACCCTGTAACTCACACACTGAGCAGAAGAGCTGTTGCAAGTCATCTCCTTCGCATCCTTCTTCACCCTTTTTTGGCTGAAAATACTAAAGAAATTAAGTGTCTCCATGTAATAAAGTCACACTGCAGAGGAAATCATCTACTGAGTCAGAGCAGTGGTCTTTCCAGACCAGAACCATTTCCAGCAGTAAGAAGGAGGGAGTGTCTAAGGAGGACATCACTGTAAACCATCATCAACACCCCATTTGCACAGGACAAGCCTGGAGAGTGACAGAGGGCTGCTCTGCTTTAACTCTTGCATCCTTTGTGCCCATCAAGGTGGTAGGTGTCAGAGCAGCAGCTCTGCACTGGTGCTGAACAGCCATGAAGAGTGACAAATTAACTCCAGTTAGGTCAGACAGCAGATCAAAGGAGGAGCAGATCTCCCGCTCTCCTGTACCTCAGGGAACAGACCAGGCTTTTGAAAAGGAATTAGACCTCAGGGGTGAGAGGGCTCCTGGATCACACAGAGCATGGGTCTTCTGAATGATGGGGTGGCTGTCTGCACGGCTGGGGCCACAGGAGCACAAGAGGAAAGAGCTGTGTGTTCCCTAAACCAAATCCTGAAGATGCTGGGTTGTTGACAGGCAGGCACAACACCCCCACCCACGCGAGAGGGCTGTTGTTCATTGTACTATCTCACTCGTCAGTGCCAGCAGACATCATTACATGGAGATTTATCTACACCTCCAAACCTGAGAGCCAGCCTCATGTCCTCATTAGGGGAAGCTCTTCTCTCTGTGCTTTTAGTTCTAGTTGGATACACAATATTTTCCGAAATCTCACCTTGTTACCAACACACAACAAACCCAACCTTCCCTTCTCCCCCCTCCTCTGTGAATTTAACATCCAGGTGCTGTTATTGAGGCTCCATTACTTCTACAAAATGCTCGACAGATCATCTCGCAGTGCTCTGTGAAGTACTGTGAATAATTAAACTTCAACTAGACTTGTCAAAATAAATGAGCAGAGTAGATTCTGCTCTCTGGTGCCTTTGATTTTGTTTGGATGTGCCGCTTTTATTTTTTTAATGGCTATATTGCAAAAATGCAATGACCAGAGCAAGGAGGCCCTGACTGAAACTGGGAGTAAGTGCCCTGCACCCTGCCTGGCTGGGAGGCTTGGTCCTTGGGAAGGGAAAGCAGCCTGTGCATCATCAACTGGCAGAGGGCATGGAGAAGAGCATCTAAGTGGAAACAGTAATGACACTGGCTCCTGTATGGTCTCGTGCCCTGTGCTAAAGGACAGGGGAAAAAGGGGCATTTCTTAGAAGGGACAAAGAAGCTGCAGAACTTGCAATAGCAGCATCCCTTGGACAGGGCTGCAGCTGGGAGGAGCCTTGTGGACACCGGAGGGGCCTCAGGAAATTCAAGGCACTGCTGGTGGGTCACCTCTGACCAGCCTCAATTGAGCTGAAAGGAGTGATGACACCTCTTGTTCCTCCCCTCTCATCTCCAGAGAGCTTCTCCTCACCTGAGTGGTTTAAAATATTTCCCTCCTCTTACAGGACTCAGGTATGCAGAGAGAGACTAAAAGGAAGAGCCTAAACCTTCGTAAAAATGGATTTAAAAGAGAATGTGGCAACTTGAGCCAGTGCCAAGAAGCTGGATCTGCGAAAGGGAAGGATGAAGAGCAGGGATGTAGCCCATAAGTGCAGACATACAAAGATGAGATTCAGACCAAGAAGGTATTCAAATTGATTCACCATTTTTAGGCAGCCTGAAGTACTTCAGTAAGTGACTGAGCTGTCAGAGATGCTGAAATTCCAGCAACTCTCGCCCATCTAATGCTCTTGCTCATGTCTGATTTTGAGGTGAGACCATGGCTCCATACAAGACAAAAAGAAATCTGCTTGAAACGAGTGAATTTTCACAGCAACGGGAACTGCAGAGTCTCTCAGAGAGCAGTGCCCCACCTCCTGCTCCGAGCGGACGATAAACTCCACTCAGGAGATGAACTGTGCTCTGAATGCAAGGCAGTGAGGCAGGTTGTTACACGTTATTAGCATTAATTATCCCACCTCCCCTGTGCAGGCACCTCCACCAGTAATCAACACACATCAGCCAAAGGGCCACCCTTGCTTTTCTCTACCTCTAATTCAGTAATTGGAGGGGAGGAAAGAGGGAAGAAAAATCAGCGCTGAAGCGTAAATCGCTACACTAATCTTCCCAGCACTAATTGTACCTTTGCTTTGAAAGGAAAGAAGGATGGTGGGCGGCCGTGGGTACTGGCTCGCTATCAGTCCATCAGCACAAGCAGCCCCTGTGAGGTGACCAGGCAGACCTGGCTGAGCCTCTGCTGCCTCTTGCAAGCAGGGTTAGTGCTGGCAGGTTGTGTTACTCACCCCACATACACTCAGCCCCTCTCCTCCCATGGGCTCAAGGACATGGGGAGGGGAAATAAGGGTCTGCTTGTGTATGGAGCAGGTCAGGGACCACAGAACTGCCCTATCCCCTTGGCCAGCCCTACCCAGAGCAGGGAGAGGGAAGGAAAAGCAAAGTAAAGCACAGAGAAAAGCCCCTTTGTGCCAACACACTGGAGGAAAGGTTTGAATACACCATCTGTATCAAGAGTTCCTTTTAGGATCCATCTCAGTTTGCTGCCAGTTGTTTTTCAGTCCATTCACATCACTCCCCTCTAAGCATGTCCCAGCTATCCCTGAGCAGGACAAAGCTGAAGACCTTTCTTGCCAGGGGAGGTCGTTGTCGCTGGAGTCAGCCCAGCAGTGCCACATCCAGCATCAGGAAGGCTGAGCATCCCACTGTGTAGAAAGGCAGACTCCCAGGGGCGACTGGAAGCTGGGGAGGGCAGCAGCCAGGATTTGCCCCCTGTAACTTGTTTCAGTTCAGATACACAAACAAACAGACTTCACCAAGCCCTTTACAACTTTGAGTAGCTTCCCTATCATTTATTATAGTATTTATTATCTCTTCTGGCTCCCTTTGCCTGCCTAGCAGCTGTGCCTCTAGACTGCCTGTGCTACCATCTCAGCAGCCTAAGAAGGCACAGAAAATTTAGCAGTTTCTCTAAGCAGCTTCATCTCTGTTCTCAAGCACACAGCCCAAAGACCCAAACCACCCCTGGCACACAACCACTCCTCCAGCTGCCTGGCAGTGGGCTTATCTTCCCCAGGGAGGACCATGGAGCATGTCCAGAGAAGGGCAGTGGAGCTGGGGAAGGGGCTGGAGCAGGAGTGTGGTGAGGAGCAGCTGAGGGACCTGGGCTTGTTCAACCTGGAGGCTCAGGGGAGACCTTCTGGCTCTTGACAGCTCCCTGACAGGAGGCTGGAGCCAGGGGGGGTCGAGCTCTGCTCCCACAAAACAAGTGACAGGACAAGAGGAACCGGCCTCAAGTTGCCCCAGGGGAGGTTGAGGTTGGAGCTGAGGAACAATTTCTTGCCCTTTAGGGCTGTCCATGTCTTTCCCAGGGTGCCCAGGGCAGGTGTGGAGTGATCCCTGGCCATGTGATCCCTGGAGGGGTTTCCAAGTCCCATGTGGAGCTGTGGTGCTGAGGGACACGGGTTAGTGGTGACCTGGCTGTGTTAGGTTCATGGTTGAACTCAGTGATCTTAAAGGTCTATTCCAACCGAATCAGTTCTATGATTTTATGATTCCATGGTGCTGGAAAGGGGCAGGTCCCAGGGCATCACCAGAATCCACCTCCAGGCAGGAGGTTCACTCCTGCTTGTTATCAGCAGGGGAAGGCAGTGAGGATTATGGGGAACCCTCTCCCCAACAATGTTTCTGCCCTTGCTTTAGGACTGCACAAGGCATGGATCAGCATCTGCTCTGTTTTTTCCTCCTCTCCATTTTCCCCCGTGGCTGAAGCAATGCTCACTGAGCCTACAAATATTTTCAAGTTTCAATACTCTCACTTGCTAGAGGCTTGTTTGTGCAGCTCGTTAGACCTTCAGACTTGGAACTCCAGGTTTCTCTGTGCCTATTTTATTCATGGTAATTCAACGCTATCAGCAACGCGTTCTGATTTTACCTTAAATCTCATATTCCCAACCAGAAGTCCGCAGGGGGAAGCACACACTTGACATGCTCTAAGCAAACAATATTCACACTTTGCAGTCACCCACCTAGAGGAATGTGATCTCCTGGAGTACCCTGGTGAGATAAAGTAACCATTTTTTTGTACACTGGTGACCTGAGCTCTCATTTGTTCAGCTTAAATGTGATATCAAGCTCTACAGAGTGACTTTCATGCTAAAAATAATTGCAGTTTTCTAAATGCATTACAGAATTTCTTAGAAGATGGAAGTCCAGGGAGGATTCCCAAAACCAGAATATAAGGCTAAAGAAATGAAAGAATAATTTAGAGCCTTAGAAATTGGATCATTTATATATATATATTATTTTTTTAATACTGCA